>VBRH01001218.1:4327-25477 GCA_014578085.1 Cardamine resedifolia | reverse complement strand
TTTTTTCTTATATTCACAAATGTTAAAAGAAAAAAAATTCACAATACACAAATGTTTAGTTTTTTTTTTTATAAAGCACAAATGTTAAAAATTTAGGTTAATAATATATACTTAAAAAAGGTATTACAGTGTAAGAAAAAATACATACATAAAAGTTTTCTATAATTTAGATCACAACCACTCATCAGTCCTATGACCTTTTATTGTGTGTACGAAATATAAAAAAATCATCAAGAAAAATCATCAAAACTATAATTGCCAGAAAGAATGTATTGTAAAGAAATTTCGAATTTCACATGTAATTAATTTACTTAATCAGTGTCGAGAATCGTGTATTCTCCAATCTCCATTGTTCTGCACACTAAATATGACTCTGATCCAAAAAGGTTTTAACTTTTTTTTCCGTCCTTTTTTAAAAACGCCGTTGTTGCAGACATAAGCCCAAAAAGCACAAAAACAAAAACACAGTAAAGAGTCTGAGAAATTGGTCGGGAGTAAGAAGTTTTAATTGTCTCCTGTCTCCTGAATCGCGGCCACTTCGCCGTCAAAAGATCTCACAGATTCTGATTGGGCCGCCATTGATGAACCCAACCACTCTCACAGAGACATAACGTGAATGTTCTGTCTATTTTACATCTTCTTTTTTTCTATCTTTATCACACGGAGAAGCTTGAAAACAACAAACTTTTTGCTGGAGTTTGAAGAAATCAGAAATCAAACCCGACCCAATTCCTCGTCGGCCATAAGAATTTGACTTCTTGTTGGGTCATATTGCTTCTTACGGAGACAAAGGTACACACTTATACCCAGAATTTTTTGATTATTCATTATTCTATTCACTTCCTCTGTTTCAGGAACCGTCTTTTTGTTTAATCTATTAGTTTAAGAAACTTTGGGGGTTATTTCATTTGTTGTTAAAACCTCGTATTTAAGCTACATTTCACATTGATTTATGTAAGTTCAGAGAATTGAGTCAGGTTGCTTATGGAAAGAATTGATTTCACACTTTGGTGTTTAGGTTTAAACATTGAGAGATTTACGGTCCGTGTACCACGTTGAAGCTACAACAAAAAGGTTTATATAAAGAAAGGAGCGAGCTTTTGAGTTTTTTTTGAAGTTGTGATTAAAATGGTGAGTGAAGGAAGAAGTGAAGTTGATGTGTTCTTTGATTCGTCATCCGATGTTTTGTCTATTGGTGAACAAGTAGAAGAAGAAGAAGAAGAGTTTCAAGTTTGGTCTGGTGAGCCAGTTAGTGTTGAGGAACGTCGTCAACGGTTTCTCAGGAAAATGGGTTTATTAGAAGAGTCGATGTGTTTGGAGAGGATAAATGATTACAGCGATGAGGTTACTACTACTAGTTCTTCTTCAGATTTGTCTTTTGGTGAAGATGAGTTGCAATGTTGTGTTAGAGAGGAGAATTATGGATCAACCAGTTCAATGTCTGATGAGGAACTTGAAGAGGATAATGACGATTCAGAACAAAATTCGACCAATGCTTCATCGAGTCCATCGCCGAGTTTTAGCAAGAAGAGCTCGAAGAAATGGTTCTTTAACTTCACGTGCTTCGCAGGAGGAAAGGATCAAGATTTCGATTACAAGTCAAAGGAAGCTTTGATGAGCAAAGTGAAAGTGAAGACTAACAAGAAGAGTCATCAAGAGTTATCTGCAGCTTACATGGTACAAAATATTTATGGGCACAAAGGGAAAATTTGGGTATTGAAGTTTAGTCCTGATGGAAAATTCTTAGCTACCGGAGGCGAAGATGGAGTTGTAAAGATATGGCGAATCACGCTAACAGATTTTCTATTGGCTTCTTTTATGAGACAAGAACAAGAGCCAATGAGCCCACAAGAAGCATTGGTTATGTTCCCTCAGAAAGCTTTTCATATCGAAGAAACAGCGTTTCAAGAACTATATGGTCACACCGGAGATGTCTTGGACTTAGCTTGGTCAGACTCAAATGTGAGTTTTGCTTTGCTTTTTCTTCTTCTTGTTCTTTTAAAGATTTCTTGATCTATGACTTAATGAATCTTTTATCTTTGTTGTTTTGGTTTGCAGTTGCTTCTTTCAGCTTCCAAGGACAAAACAGTCCGGTTATGGAGAATTGGTTGTGATCAATGTCTTCATGTCTTCCATCATAACAACTACGGTAACTTATTTTGATCTTAAAATCAACAGATTTGGTATCAAATCTTGGTAAAACGTTTACTTTTACTCACTGTTCTTGCTTTGTTTTCAAAATACAGTGACTTGTGTTGAATTCAATCCTATGAATAAGAACAACTTCATAAGTGGATCTATCGATGGAAAAGCTCGAATTTGGGGTTTGTCAGAAGGGAGAGTCGTAGCTTGGACCGACGTTCGTGATTCCATTTCTGCGATTAGCTACCAACGAAACGGAAATGTAAATATTTATTCACTCTCTTCTTTTACACGAAAGGTCATTTACAGAGCTTCTGAGATTTCTAAAAATGGCAACTTTGCTCTGTTTTTTGTTTCTTCAGGGATTCGTTGTTGGTTGTATCACTGGAAATTGCAGATTCTATCAAATCTCAGGTAATGATGTGATAATGGATGAGCAGATTCTTATCCGAGGACGGAATAGAATCACGGCCGTACAGTTTTGTCCTGGAAGCTCGGAGAAAGTTATGGTTTCTTCCGATGATTCGAAACTTCGGATATTTGATAAAACTCAAATTCTTCACAAATTTAAAGGTAAAATTTTG
Organism: Cardamine resedifolia; assembly: GCA_014578085.1. NCBI lineage: Eukaryota > Viridiplantae > Streptophyta > Magnoliopsida > Brassicales > Brassicaceae > Cardamine > Cardamine resedifolia. Next base: position 22,751 of record VBRH01001218.1, on the reverse strand, counting down.
AATCTTTGAATTGCGTTTTACATCTCTCTCGAAATTGTGTTTTGATTTTTGTTTGTTTGTTTTCAGTTTCACCGAAATTTGGGAGACAATCGTCGGCGTCGTTTATTTCTTCCGCCGGAAAACAGATTTTATCAGTCCGACGAGGTCTCGGAGTTTATCTCTGGAACAATGATGGTTTTTCATCAAGGAAAGGCGCGAAATCTTCGCGGTCTTTTGAGTATTTTCACTCGCCGGATGTTTCTGCGGCGGCGGCTTGGACTCCGCCGGGAACGGAAGTTTTGAAAGTGGCCGGGGAAGACGAAGAATCACGGCGAGTACTGAGACAACTACAGAGCTCCGGGAGATTGTCTCGCTCCTGTCGTGTTACCGCCACGTGGCCGGAGGAGAACCTTTTGATGACTAGTTCTGATGGTGGAATTTACGATAATGACCTTTCCGTCGGTGAGTTTGATTTTGCCGGCGCGTGGAGATTGGTGATCGTGACGGCGAGCTTGGATGGGATGATTAGGACATTCCATAACTATGGGATGCCACGTAGATTATAGAGATGGATTATTATTATTTTTTAATTAGGAAAAGAATGAAGAAATTGGAGAACTTGTTTTGTTTGTGTAATTTTCTAGAACATACAAAGTATTGAGTGTAAAGTTAGGCCTCCAATGAAGTAGTTTTTAAAATGAGATTGTGCATCCAGAAGATACGTCCAAATTAATATATCTACTAGATGTTGCGATTAGATGTTAAATTTTAAATTTCGAATTTAAATATCACTTTTATCCAAAAAATAATAATTTAAATATCACATCAGGATGCAATCTTGTTTGTTTATAAGTTTATATTAGTATCAATATGCTTAATAGTCAAATTAATAAAAGGGACATACTTTAGTATTAACAATTTTTTTTATGATCAATGTAGTATTTAGAAATAAACTAAATTCTAGAGTTTGAGATTTTGCGGAAAAAGTTATTTCACAATTTTCTGTCAAAATTAGATTTTTATAGTTTTAGCGGAAAAAACGCAATTACAATATTTGACGGTTTTGGTGGAAATATATAATTTCGCGGTTTTACAATTTTGGCGGAAAATCGTCACATATGGCTATTTTTTGAAATTAAATAGAAAAAGAGATTTAGGTAAAAATGTTGATGGATGTTATTATTATTTACAAAAATAAGAATTTTTTTTTGAAAAATAGTGTGTGATGGTTTCTGAGAAAAAGAATTAAAAAATTAAGGATTATATTTATCTTTGAAAAGTTGAGTCAAACAGTCGAGATTAGTTTCCTTAGTATTTAGGAACACTATTTTTTTCCCTAAAAACTAGATTAGCTTAAAAATGGATTTTCTAATTAAACTAAACACTAAAAATTTGACGTGTTACATTGACATTGGATTCCACGAGATATATAAATCTAACTTAAAAATATTTCTGATTTGTTCCTATATAAAAGTAGATATTTTCATTTTAATGTAAAGATATTTTTTATTTCTTATTTTTATAAAAACTAATGTCAATATAATATACTTAATTATATTGACAAATTAAAGACAAAAAAAAGAAGAAGATCATAAGTTTAAAATTAAATTTAGTAAATATGTTCTTAATAAGTATAAAAATATGAAAACACACAAATTTTATTTCTTCTTTCTTTTCTTGTAAAACAAATTATATTTCTATATTTCCTAATCCCCAATATAATTTCTAACAATTCACCAACACCCAAAATGAGGGATTATAAATACACATTAGATTTATATATTATTTGTTTCATTCATCATTAGTGGTCTTAAAAACTAAACTTTCATTAATTTTCAAAAGAAGAAAAAAATGTCGACGTCGAAGAAAATTGTTTTGAAAAGCTCGGATGGAGAGATATTTGAGATTGAGGAAGCAGTAGCTCTCGGATCACAAACCATAGCTCACATGGTTGAAGACGATTGCGCCAATAACGTAATCCCTCTTCCAAATGTTACCGGCGAAATCCTTGTGAAAGTGATAGAGTATTGTAAGAAACATGTCGTCAAAGATGGTGGTTCTTCTTCTTCGGAAGAGGAACTCAAGATTTGGGACGATGAGTTTATGAAAATGGATCAAGCGATGCTTTTTCATCTTACAATGGCTGCTAATTTTCTAAACATCAAAAACCTTCTTGATCTCGCTTGCCAAACAATTGCTGATATGATCAAAGGTAAAACTGTAGATGAAATTCGCACTACTTTCAACATTAAAAACGATTTCACACCCGAAGAAGAAGAAAAGATTCGCGAAGAAAACCCCTGGGCACATTAATAATCATGAACTTTTTACGGTGGATGGATAACTTTGTATTTCTTTTTCTCTCTTTCTATTGTATCTTGTTTCTTTTATTTCAGAATTATTTTCATCCTCATATTTCTTTCCTATGATATTAATTAAGAACTTAAAGAAGTAATAGTTTTGCTTTAAAAATCATTTTGTTCTAAACATTGTCTTATTTAATTCAAAAGAGTTTTTTTTTTCAACAAAAGAACTACATATTCATTGTACACTAACATCAAAATACAATAAAATAAATAAACAAAACAGTAATAAAAAGTAGCTTATAATTTAACAAAGATTACTAGGAACATCATAATAAAAAAAGCTAAACCACACACAATGTTCTCTTATAGGTCATTTTACTCGCTAACATATGAATAAATTTGCTATATATTTTTTTTAGTACTTGTCCTCAAAATAGGTTCATTGTGGACCACAATATCATGAATTTTACTATCATAGCTCTCGAGTTTACAAAGAAAGGAACGAGCTTTTGAGCTTTTTTTGAAGTTGTGATTGAAATGGTGAGTGAAGGAATGAGTTAAATTTGTTAGAGTTATTTCTACTCTTGATTGACTTGTCTTCTGGACTCTTATTCATCTTCTCTTAACTAATCTCCTATCTTCTTTTGCCTAGTTTCCACGTTTTCATCTCGATTGTATGATGTATATATATAAGAGAGATTTACGAGAACAACCACATTTCAAGAGAGAGATTCGAAAAAAGCCACTTGCTACAGTAATTTGCTACAATGACGAATTTAAGACGATTTTACCCTTATTGGGTGAAGAAAACATTATGGTACACAAAAATATTATTTGGTACATAAAAACATTAAAAAAATTTGTGGAAAAAATATAACATAGATAATGATGTCCATGGTGTATTATATCTAAAAATAGAAAACAAAATTTATACAATTTGCATATGAATAAGAACAGACATTTAGAAAAGATAATATCATTAAGTTTGAATCAATTACTGAAAATTATACCATAAATTTGGGTTTGAGAATCCAAACAAATGATTTTAGGGATCTATACCCTAAACACATATTAGGGAACCCAAACAAATGATTTTACGATATTTATTCCATAACAAGGTTACAAATGAATGATACTATATCAGATACTCAAATGGAATGTAGAACCCAAACATATAATTTTAAAGTATTTACCCCGTAACAAGGTTAACAAAGAAAGATAATATACTATACATCTATATGGAATGGAGAACCAAACAAGGTTAACAAAGAAAGATAATATACTATACATCTATATAGAATGGAGAACCAAACAAGTGATTTTACCGTATTTATTTCGTAAGAATAATAACGGAAAATTAGAAAAAATGATGTCATTAGGTTTGAATCAATTACCAAAATCTATACCTTAAAAAAACTAAATTCTACATTATAAATATATAACCCAAACAAAATATTTTAGATATCTAAACATAATCATTTCGTGGACAAAACATATAACATACATTGTATATAAAAACCTGTGGACAAAATTAAACAGATGTAAAACAACAAAAAATCTGAGTTGATCAGAGGGTAAAATTGTTTTTTTACACAGAAGCTAATGACTTTTTCCGAAGAACATTGTCGAGTGAGTTTTTTCGATAATTGTTGTTTTTTTAAATAAACTTTATATATAAACTATAGTCTACAAATGAGACAGTAAATAGTAAATGGTCACAACTCACATGAGTTTTTGGTTCACCAATTAAATTACTTTTATAATCTTAAAGTTTTTTTGTTTGTTTTACTTTGTAATGAACTTTTATGTCGTGTCTCTCTTAAAAAAACAAATTTAATTGTAAAACTCTAAAAACCCACTAAACTTTACTTTCAAAGTCTTCAACAAGTCCTGAAGTTTTGGTAGAATTTGTTTCACTTCATTCACGTCAATTAGCAAAACTCTTTACTAATACATAGAGATAGAATATGAGAATTGGTTATGAATTACCTTGGGTAATTCTCTTATACTGTTAATATACTTAATGGAACAAAAATTTAAAACATAATAAAAATAAGATAATTCTCTTAAATAGCACACAATATAATTTTTGTGTCACATTCAGCCCACATATTCATTAAGTGCACGTATAACCCTAAAGCCTAAACTCTCATTTGTAGAGTTTATGATTTAGGGTTTATGGTTTAAAAAAACTCAAAATTTTAAACCATACGTCCTAAAACTAAACACTATCTCCTAAAAACTTTATCCTAAATCTAAAGGAGTGAACCCAAACCCAAATAATTATATTATAAACTTTGTTATAAACTTATAAATGTTTCATAATATTTTTGGGGATATTTCTAACAAATTTTTTTTATTTAGAACTATTTTAAAGAATTTCTCTAAAAAGTATGTCAAACAAATTATGAATAAATTTTAGTATTGTAAATATTTTGGATAACCAACAAAAAAAATCATAAAAATACAACCTATGTTATTATTATTAAATCGAAAGTTAGAAAAAACCGGAAATAACCAAAACTTAATTTGATTTGATTTTGATTTAAATTTGGTTTCGAGTTATTATTAAGTTGTAACAAAAATTTGGTCTAGTTATGGTCGGTCGTCTGGGTTTAGTGTTGGTAGGTGAATGATTTGGCCATAGAAGAAGAAGACCACACAAGCCATTAGCAATTTAGCATTAGGCCATATATATATTAACTCACCAACCCCCCAAAATTGGAGCCACCAACTCCATTTCTTCTTCTTCTTTTAAACCTTTCTTCTCAATCTTATTTCCTTTGCTTCGATCCTGATCATGGCGTCTTCTCTCACTTCCAAATCCATTTTCGGATCTACCAAACCCGGTTCTTCTTTTCTCCCTTCTGAGCTCCGTTGTCTCTCCTCTCCCGCTGTTCAGATCTCAATCCGTACCCAAACCAGGAAGAACTTTCGTGAGTTTTCTCTTTGTTTTATCTCCGACTCAATTCGAGCTCCATCATTGTCAAATTCGAAAACTTTTAAGATTCTAGGTGTAAATTTTGAATCTTTAAGAAAACTTTCTTGATTTTGAAATTGATAAATGGTTTAGAGTTTGTAAAGTTCTTTTAGTGATTGAATTGATTCACATTTTCATTAGAACAAAAAGGAAGAGAAGGAAAGTATAAAGTTTTGGAATTTGGGTGTTTAAATTTGCAGAGATACAAGCTACTGGAAGCTCATATCAAAAAAAGTTTGAATCTTTAGGAAAATTCTCGTTGGTTTTTAAATTGATTATAGTTTGGAGTTTGTACAGTTCCTTTTTAGTGATTGAATTGATTCACATTTCCAATAGAACAACAAAATTAAGATATGGAAAAAGTTAAAAGCTTTGGAATTTGGGTGTTTAAATTTGCAGAGATACAAGCTACTGGAAGCTCATATGGGACTCATTTTCGAGTTTCTACATTTGGAGAATCACATGGAGGTGGAGTTGGTTGTATTATTGATGGTTGTCCTCCTCGGATTCCACTCTCTGAATCTGATTTGCAATTCGATCTTGATAGAAGGTATTGTTGAGGAATAAAGCTCTTATTATAACCTTAATATGAACCCTTGATGGATTTTTTTACATGTTGGTTTGGTTTATCAGGAGACCTGGTCAGAGCAGGATTACGACTCCTAGAAAAGAGACTGATACTTGCCGGATATCTTCTGGTGTCTCTGAAGGTCTAGTTTTTATTCTTTTTTCACAGTTTGAGTTTTGATTTTGTTTCTTAAACCTTGTTTTAACTGTTTGACATATGTAAAATGTAGGAATGACGACAGGAACACCCATCCATGTGTTTGTGCCTAACACAGATCAGAGAGGACTTGTAAGTTTTTGACATCTCTATGATATTGTTAAATAGATGTTTGCTATTGGCATTAGAAAAGCAGAAGTGAATAGAAAGCATTCTGTAGACTCTAAACTTTGAGAGACTCACTGGATTTTCAGGATTACAGTGAAATGTCTGTTGCCTATAGACCATCGCATGCTGATGCAACTTATGATATGAAATATGGTGTCAGATCAGTACAGGTAACAAACTTCTTTCATTTGTTTAACTTATTTATATGTTACTTTTTTTGGTAAGGTTTTTACGTAGTTCAATGGTATAGTTTAGTTCAACGTACTTTAAAAGTGTGATTCTTTTCAAGGGTGGTGGGAGATCTTCAGCTAGAGAGACCATTGGGAGAGTCGCTCCTGGAGCTTTGGCCAAGAAAATTTTGAAGTTATATTCAGGAACTGAGGTGTGTTTACTTTTCATTTTGCAATTGTTATTGCTCTAGAAGAAACTATTTACATAGAACTCTTTATATCCTTCTGATTTTTGGGTCGTTCTTTCATCTCTCTCTTTTTTCCCAATCTTAGTAATTTCTTGGAAATATGAGGTTCCTTAGTAATTTAATTTAGTAACCCAATTCTCTGCAGACTCACTATTTTAAGATTGCTTCTGGATTTACTTCTGGAGTTGCTTAATTGCTGTCTCTGTTTTTTTTGTTTGTGTCTCCAGATTCTTGCCTATGTCTCACAAGTCCACCAGGTTATACTTCCAGAGGATTTGGTAGACCATGAGAATCTGACACTCGAACAGGTGCAAATCTTGTTTGGTAGTATAACCTACATTTTGTTTTGTGAGTAAATTTCATACTATAACGAGGGAAAACCCATTTTGCTGTGAATTTTCTGCAACTTTCATCCACCATTATGATCATTTTCCTAATTACTTTTCTGTTGCGACTGCTTATTAAGGTTCTGCTAGTAATATTCTTACCTCATTTTGCTCGTCTTCCAGATAGAAGATAACATTGTCAGATGCCCTAATCCCGAGTATGCGGAAAAGATGATAGCTGCCATTGATGCTGTCAGGACTAAAGGGAACTCTGTTGGTGGTGTTGTGACCTGCATTGTTCGGAATGCTCCACGTGTATGAACTCACTGTACCATGAGTTTATTCTGTGTGTCCTCCTAAAGTTTGATTTGCATGAACTTCAGCGAATGATTATTGAAACTACTATGCGCAGGGGCTTGGTACTCCGGTTTTCGATAAACTAGAAGCAGAACTGGCAAAAGCTTGTATGTCCTTACCTGCAACAAAGGGCTTTGAGTTTGGAAGTGGCTTCGCAGGTATAGAATGTGCTCTTCTTTAGCTAAGTAAAACCCGTATTGAGCAGTAAAAGTCATACACGATGAACCTGTAGGTACCTTTCTGACTGGTCTTGAACACAACGATGAGTTCTATACCGATGAAAATGGAAGAATACGTACAAAAACAAACCGATCCGGTGGAATTCAGGTTGGTTAATTCTTGTGTATAATATGTCAAGAAACTACTTTATCTCCTGCGAGATTTTGCTGATATTGGTTAATTTGCGTAGGGAGGAATATCAAATGGTGAGATAATAAACATGAGAGTAGCCTTCAAGCCAACGTCAACAATTGGAGTAAGTTTGTGATAAAACTCTTGCAGTTTCCATATGAACATTAACAAAATATTTGCTTGAAATCATCGATCAGCACATTGATGTTCTCTTTCCAATGTGCAGAGGAAGCAGAATACTGTAACCAGAGATAAGAAAGAAACCGAAATGATTGCGCGTGGCCGTCATGATCCATGTGTTGTTCCACGAGGTTTGTTATAATAAACCCAAAACCATTGAACTGATTTAGTTTTATAACTCAGAAAATGAATTTTGGTTTTTTTTTCCCTTTTTTTTGTTGTTGTTGCAGCTGTGCCAATGGTGGAAGCAATGGTGGCTTTAGTTCTTGTGGATCAGTTGATGGCGCAATACGCACAGTGCCATTTGTTTCCAATAAATCCAGAGTTGCAGGAACCTCTCCAGATTGCTTCGGAGCAGCCGCAAAATGCTGCTGTTTTGTAAGCAAAACTCGAGAAGATAGAGTGTGAGAGAGAGGCTTCACTTTTGTTGTGTGATTGATTAGTATGAATAAAAATGTTTTTAACTTTGTACCCCGGAAAAGAAAACGTTATTTTTTTGTAATCTATACCTGCGATTTTACACGAAACGTTAACTATATAATATTTTTTGTGTGATATGATTTTCCGTTTTGGTTAATAAACCCAACATAAGAAAATTTTCTTTTGCATTACTCTTATCATCGAAACACTTTTGTACTACATTACATAATACATGTAAATATACGAACATACCTAATAATTTACACATAACACAGTTTCTTTTGTGAGCTCTCTCATGGGGAGAAAAAACAAAGCCGGTTTCATATATTTTACTTGTTTTTCTTGTTATCGTCTTTGCTTTGTTCGAGAATCACAGGAGCAGCAGGAATGCTGAACCACCACTCTTTAAGCCGCCGGATCAGTCGCTCCGTGCTTGCTCTACGCGGTGGCGAATATCTTGTGAAGTACTCAAGAAACACTACCAGGATCAAGTAGTTCCGAGGCATCAATACCATCATTGTCGCAGCGATCACAATCCCAACCGCAAACTTCTCACTCGCCTGTCATTTTTTCAATTACTATTGTAGTGTTTGCGAAAATCCTAACGACCACGTCCGCACAATGCTTAAAAAGTGTAAAATTTGAGGGAAGAGAGAAAGAGACCTGTGGGAAAAGCGAGAGTAATAAAGCTCGGAACTTGAGTAGAACAATGTTTGCGTCTTGGACTAACTGTTCGAGATGCGAAATCGCGTTTTGGACTGCTAAAAGCTGCTCCATTGTGTTCATAGGAGGCGGCGCGATAACTTTCAGCTCGATCATTACTTTCTCTCTATTGCTGAAATATCTCGTGAGAACGATGAAACCCGCTATAAAGAGAGATGCAGTTGCGAAAACATAGCCAATCCATCCCCTAAACAAAAGAAAACCAATTAAAACTTGGAAAAAAACAAAAGATTTCAGAGAATTGTAACTAACAAACAAAACAAACTCATTAAACTTCTACCTGTAAATTATGAAAGTGGAGAAGAGACAGAAAACAAAAGACTTCAATGGATCGTCCCAATACGCTAACGACAAAAGCCAATTCCCGATTTCCATAACCGGAAGTAACAGTTCCTGCAAAGAAACAACTATCAAAAATCTATTGTAGAAATGGTTGAATTGTAGTGTTTATGTTCTTTACCTTCATCACTGCTAAATTGGTGTCAATTCCATCAACTTTTACTCCATTGATCGTCTCTTGCGCAAGAATCACTTTCTCATAGTTCTTTCTTGATTGCTTAACCGCTCTCTCCAATGGATTCACGTCTCCAACCACCACATCACCTACCACAAGACTACTACTATTACTACGACTCTTAGGACTTGTTGCTCCAAACACCAAACCCAACTGCGAAACCATGTCCGAGGCCGAGATCGAATGTAATGTCCCTGTTAAAACAAGTTTTATCAACATAGAATTCTGTAAGACCAGGAGAATACAGTTTGCATAATATGTTAACAATGTTACCTTCTTTGGCTTTGTTTGTCCGGTCAAGCACTCTAGAACTTGACATCTCTGCAAGTGTCTCAAGAATAAGATCTCCACCAGGAAGTTGGTCACAGAGATTAAACGGAAGAAGATTCTCGTAACGCGCAAGGTTTGTTAAACCGAGTTCTTGAATGGCTTGGACGCGTAAAATGCCGAGCACAGCTTTTGAGATTGCTTCATCTTTCGCTACACCGGTGATCTTGAACTTGTTTATGTATCTGTGAACATATAACACTTCTAGGATTATCGCGAGCCAGTAATCTCGTCGTGTGTGGCCCTTGAGCTCGGGGAATTCCATTACTACTGGTTCTGGTCTACAAAACAAGAGCCATTAAAATATATAACCGAATCAATCAGGCAAGAAGTTGATACAAAAGTAAAAGAAAAGAACTGTAGTAAGATCATTCCTTACAGGGAAATAGACTTGTAAGAGACAGCCTTATCAAAAAGCCGAGTGCCCCAAGGACCTGTTAACTCGGGTTTAATGACTTGTTTCAGATCTTCAGATAGGCTATAACGCTTTGGTGTGTCGAAAGACACAACCTTAATAGCCTCAAAATAGAGTGAATGATCAGTCAGTATCAAGCGACCTGCACTCAAACATATTCAATTCAATCAACCGTACAAAGAGGAATTTACCAAATTTCGAGACCTCGTTCGTGCAGAGAAACATACCTGGCCATGCCGATATTCCAATGTGTTCAAGAACTGGTTGGGTAGTAACTGTCCCGTCGACCTCAAGAATCTTTTCTCCTCTGGATCGAACACCAGAAAGAAGAGATGACTCGGTCTGGCTCTTCATCTTCTTTATTGCTCTAGAAAGTGATCCCAGATTCAGATTTCACAAAGATTTTTTGAAGAAAGTTTCTAAGGATGAGGCTTTTACCTTTCAAGTCCATACAAATACTTGTCATAAACATAGAACTGAAGCCGAACACCGTTTGAGGCAGAAGTGAGCATCCCAAACAAATTTTCACATATGATCACATCAGCTATTATCGGAACTGCTGGAGCAATCCGGGAGAAGGCTTCTAAACCGACGGTTGGATCTTCATCAACCTGCTTCCATATTTGAAAATAAGAGGACCAAATCTTGAAATCTTGGACTCAATGGACCACAGACTCAGAAATCAAAAGTGCTTACTTACACTGAGTAATGTCTTACTAGCAGCAGAAGGAACCTCCCAAGCAACCATCATGTCAAAAGTTAAACGTCGAAACTTTTTATCGCTTAGATGACCAGTTACTCCCACAGAGAGTGCAAGTGCCCTGAAACAACAGTACTCTAGAAAGTTTCTTGCAAACACTGAAGGCTGCTTTACCGATCCAGACGCCTCTTGTTTGAAACTATCCTGTAGCTCGTTTACTGAAACACCAAGTATTCTGCATCAAATGATTCCCATTACTACATAGAAACACATAAAAGCTAGTTTCAGCATCCAAATCTATTCCATAACTCCTAATCTTGATCAAGACTTGAACTTTTTTCATACAGAACTAAACTACTTATGAGCAGTTTAAAACCAATTCAATTGTATGGATTGAAAAGTGGCTAAAGATGATGAGTGATTCTTACTTTGAACATCTGCGAATAACCACATTTGCTACTGGAGAAAGCTCAGGTATCATCCAATTGGCTCCAGCAGATGAGGAATTCTCAATCTCCTCAATTTCTTCATCGAAAGAGCTTTGCTTTCCAAGCAACCATTTAAGTGAAGTATCTTTAACGAGACCTTCTAGCACATCCCGGGTTTTGCTCGACATACTTAGATTTCTTTCACCTGCTAAAATCATTTCAAACAATTAGGCAAAACCCCTAATTTTATACCAACAATGGAACAAAAACTGATTCACTAAACTCAAACTACAGAGACAATAAGTTGTTTCTGATCCTTCATTGATAAAAATCAAAGCTTTATTGGAAGTTACAACACAGATTAGTCAGCTAAACAACAAAAGAAGAAAGAAAGAGTTTGACTAATTCGTGATCATTATCATTTGTTTATATGCAAAGTTTCTGATCAGATTACCAAATTAAAGAGGAGTCGATGTTTTCTCAACGAAATCAACTAACTTCAAAGTTTAGATTATCCTCCAACAACACCATAAACTCTTCGTGTACACCAATTATCGATCGATCAAATTTAGGGTTTTGAGCTCTAGCTCCTCCAGATTCTTACGTGATTTGGGGTTTACCGAAAAAGTGAGAGAAGCGGAGAAAGTGAGACGGTAAGGATCTCCGGTGTCGTCGTCTTCCGTTGTCTGTGTCTATTCGAGGAAACGATAAGATACGATCAGTAACACGTAAGCAATACGTGGCTTTATTGTACTTATGCCACATCATCTTATAATATACGGCTCAGATTAGATCGAACGGCTTTCGCTTACATGCAATCTAATCCGTACACGTGTCATATAGCAATCCTTGACCGTTAGATCATCCTTTATAATGTCTCTTTACCCTCCTCCTTTGACTCTAGGGTTTTTATTTTTATTTTTTGATTAGCTTCACTATCATTTGGCTTCTGCCTCAGGTGCGCTTCGTTCTGACGAATTTTTTGTTATTTTTCTCTTAAATATTTGTTTCCCGGAAAAATCAATTACTGTATAATTGATTGGGTTTGCTAGATTGTTCTCGATTTGTTGCATTTTGCTGTAAATTTATACTTTTAGTCTCTGCATTAATCGGTGATATTAGTGATATAGAACATATATACACGATTAATAAATTAATTGTTTGAATGTGGTATTAAAGTCTCTTTCTTGTATACCTTTAGCTTACTGTGTTGTCTTGTTCGATATTGTTCTTATCTGGCAATGGTGTTTGTGATCAATGCTTGATTATTATTATTGTTGAGTGTTTTCTCTATGTTTTGAGACTTAAAAGGGCATTTTTTTTTTTGTTGATTATTGAAATGTTTCTGTTTCTCAGAGTTTTAATTAGAGAGAAAAGATGTTTTCAGCAAAGCATAAGATTCACAAGGATAAGGGTGTGGAACTCTCTGAATTGGATGAGCAAGTTGCTCAGGTTTGATCTCTTTTTAATTATATTTTGATTTAGGTTTTTCCTTTGAGTAGGTGAATTTTTTTCTGAGACTCTGTTTACTTCCTTAGACTTTCTTTGATTTGGAGAACACCAACCAAGAATTAAAGAGTGAGTTGAAGGATTTATATGTTAACTCAGCCATGTGAGTGAAGTTTTTTTTGTTTATTATGTCTCCTAGGAAAAAGAGAATAAGTGAAAATTATCACTCTCTTTTTCTTTTTGTAGTCAAGTTGATGTGTCTGGAGGACGCAAGGCAATTGTTATCAATGTTCCTTACAGATTGAGAAAAGCTTACTGGAAAATTCTTGTTAGGCTTGTTCGTGAGCTTGAGAAGAAGTTCAGCGGAAAGGTGATTCTTTTTACTTTTTCTTGTGCCCATTAGTGTTCTGTTGAGTTTCTCGCATTTTAATGATTGATGCAACTCTAGATTAGTTATCTTAAGCTATGTAGTTATATTCTCTCGGGTTATATCTAGAAAATAATCTTTCTATGTTTCAGTTACCGGTTTTAGAGTGAATGGGCAAATGGTTTGCTTTGTGTTATTTATCTTCGTCTTTCTCTCTGGCTCTTTCCTTAGGATGTGATCCTCATTGCTACAAGGAGGATTGTGAGGCCACCTAAGAAAGGCTCAGCTGCAAAGAGACCACGCAACCGTACTCTGACTTCAGTCCATGAAGCCATTCTTGATGATGTGGTCTTACCCGCAGAGATTGTTGGGAAGCGAACGAGGTACAGAATCGACGGCACCAAAATCATGAAGGTGAGTGATATCCCAAAGGTCATTTTCCAGGAAGATGTTGTTAACTTTGTGTTAATCCAATAGACTTAATTTGTGTTTTGTGAAGGTCTTTTTGGACCCAAAGGAAAAGAATGACACAGAGTACAAGCTTGAGGCCTTCTCTGCGGTTTACAAGAAGCTGACAGGCAAAGATGTCGTCTTTGAGTTTCCCATCGCTGAGGCAGCCTAAGAGATGAAATGAAACTTAGAGAATCTGTTGTGATTCCAGATGTTTAAGTTTTTTTTTTTTGGTTTACTTTCAATGTGTCAAGACATTGATTTTACTTCTGAAAATGTGTACAATCGTCAAATTTTCTCGGAAGTTTTGAGTTTTGCTGGGCAAAGAAGAACAAAATCGTAGCTGTCCTTAAACTAAATTTTCAATGTTGGTGTTGTGAGTTTGTAGGAGCATCAGTCACATGCACTTGTGTTATGTCAATGGAGTTTTGTTCTTCTGGGAACTGATATGTATTTCAATAATCGTTGTGCTCCTCTTGATCAAACAGGGTATGGATCGATCACGGTGCGGACCAGATGTTTCTCTCATACCAAACTGATGGAAGGTGAAGACATAAACTTACAAGTGATAAAAGCTTACCAAGAAACCAAAACCTAACTTGTAGAAACACACACGAAATGATGAAACACACAGATGTTGGTTAAGTACCCAATTATTCACCAAGCCACAAGTAAAATTGGATAAACAAAAGTCATCAAATATCAACGTACATAGACGTGATGTAGTTCTTGAGATGTTCACCAGGACGGGTAAATTCATCATCCTTCTCGTAGCTAACATTAACCGCACGTAAAGTGTCGATAATCACTACCTTAAGAACCTCGTATGGCACATTGATTGGCTTCAGAAACTCCTCATTCATCATCTTATCAACGTCTGCAACCAATTGATGAAGTTTTCCAAAGGCTTCTTCTTCGGTAACTCCATATTGATTCTTATAACAGTTGATCGAGTTCGTTACATATCCTCTGCTCATGTCATCCTAACCAATTAAGTTTGATTATCAAAGAACAACAAGATATGATTATCCAAACATTAACTAAAGCTGGAAAAGATTTAACTATACCTCAAAGCCAAGCATATCATTCACCACTCGTGTTTTCATAATTAATGCTCTAACGAGTTTGTCTCTAGACTTTAACCACTCATAAGCTTCTTTCTTGCAGATATTTTCCATACCCATCAAAGCACCTGCCAAGGTAAAATATATAGCGATCTCGACTCCCGCAACATCTAAGTACTCATCAAAGCTAGGCAAGTGACCCGTTCTTGCCCATTTGGCAAGTTGAAGGTTGTTTCTCATCACTCTCTTGCACTGCAATGGCTCTAAAGTGTTAACATTTAAGCATTATCTTCTTCAACAACGTAATCTCGATGAATACCCATTAGTAGTTTAGACACATACCCAACCCCAAACCACTGGAAAACCACCACTTAGTTAAAATTAATGAATAGTTTTGAATGCTTACCTCTTCAATAGTAGTTTTCAAGCTGTAAGATCCTCCTAATTCTGACCCCACTTCTCTTTCAAACTCTTGGAAGGTGTCAAAAACAAATTTAACCACATCTTTCAAATAATCTGCTTGTCATCAGGATCCCACCTACGTTATCAATATGTATGGTCATCATCATTTTCTTTTGAAATTGTATGTAAAAATAACATATTTATGTTAAGGATTTTAAAAATAATCTATGTAATTTATTTTTTTGGAAACTGTCTAAGCAAGACATTTTCATGTCTCCAAATATATATGCGCAGGATGATATATATTTTTTGTCCGCAACGAAACTTTCTTAACAGGCCTCACGGCCTAGGGAAATACACAAAAGAAAATCCAAAGGAGGATGATATTAATACATGAAATTAATGTATTTCTGTTTATGTAATATTCGAATGTAACTCCACATATGTGGACTGAACTAATTTTGAAAATGCGAATAATGGTTACATGTTATAATGCAATTGCAAATATGCGGACAAACATAGAATTTCATAATCGAATTTGCGCTTATTTAGATGTGTCAATATCAGTTAACACACCATATATAACATGTTACCAACCATAACCTATCCCACCATATGACTAGCGAGTTCTAAAATTTTTATTTTTTTTAAACCAAGTTATTTCTAATATTTAACTTTTATATATATTTTATTTTAAATTTATTCATCAAATTAAAATATTTTATTTTTATTTTTTATCAAACTATAATATTAGATTTTATCTTAAGTTTTTTATCAAGTTGAAAACTTGAAATATTTTCTTATCATATTAAGATAGTTAAGCATTTCGACTAAAAATATCCCACGCATAGCACATATTTTTGACACACTATTACTTTTCTTCATACTTTGAACAGTTATATTTTTTTCTAACACTCGAATCACAGCATATGCGAAAATTTTAGTTTTTTATTTATTATATAAATGATATGATGATTTTTTTTTTGACAAAAAAGAATCAAACAAGGATAAGATGTGAAGTATAATGACTAAAAATAATATACAAATGTATGGTTTGAGTATTTTCTTTTTATAAATTGAATGTCTTTAGAATTTGTCTCTAATTTTTTTATTATATCAAACAATCGCTATGCAGTATTTCCCAATTATTGTATTGTAGTCGTCTATAACTTCGTCAAAAAAATAGCCAAAATTTCTTGTAAATTTTAACTTTTGAATATGCATTATTTATTTTTATAGTTTTATATGTTGTTAAAATTTTATGGTTGCGGTCATTAATATATGCATATAAGTTTTAATTTATGTATTGAATAATTAAATTTATTTATAGTCTTTGTTATTTGTTTTTTTTTATTAAAAATGATAAGTCGAAATTACAAAATTTATAGGATCCAAAACATAATATTTAGATCAAATTGTTTCATCTCATGTTTCTAGAATTTTAAAATAAAATTTAAATGATAAAAAATTAAAATCAATTTCATGTCACTACAAATCAATAAAATATCGTAGTTACGATATTATTAATTGATAGAGGTTTTACATTTATTTTTTTGATAAACCGTAAGAGATGCATGTCTTTGATCTATAGTCTTCTCCGGTACCAGAGTCGACCGTTGGTAATTCTATGTTTAAAGCGTAAATTACCCCTCATAAGTGGAGATGAATTAGGATCTTGGTTTTCAAATCTCAAGACCATTAACCACTATCCATTTGGTAAGGTTTTGCACTTTTACTGTTAGATAAAAGTGTAAGTGTCAATAGCTGGTATGATAGTGTTAGATACTTAGATATGATAGTGTACCTTTCGATGGTTTCTGCGAGGCTTTCAACCTCACGAAGAGAAGCATATCTGTCACACGTATCATCAAGAATGATTTGAATCGTATAAATCTTAGTCACAAAAATCCTCACACGTGAGTATTTTGGCTCGAAGTATGTTAGCGTAGCGAGGTGTATCTCCACGAATCTGTCTCTGAAGTAAGGTGGCAACTTAGATTCAAAGTCTTGTTCCTTGTACCATCTTGCATTCAAATATTATAAACATTATGTTAAGCTTCCACAAAAGTAGATATAAATAAATAATAGTAATTATTGAGGAGCTTATATAATTTACATACTGTGAAAGGATCTTGAGTTCTTGAAGGTAAAGTAACTGTAGGAATTTGAAGTTAAGCTTGGCAAACTTGAGTAGTGTCTTGTCGCAATCTTCTTCTTGTTCGTAGAACCGGATATATTCCATTGCGACTAATATCTCCATGTTCTTATGTTGTGGTTGATCCAAAGCTTTTTGTATGTGCATTGAGAGATTAGGTTTGCATGTCCCACTTGCAGCTATTGACTCCAAGTAACTCAATGTGAAGCTCAAGGCTTCATCCAATATATAATCTGTCGTCGTCCCCATGTGAGCAGCTTCATACAAGCTCAAGATACCCTTAGCATCTCTGGCAAGACATTGCTTAAATTTTCCATTGTCCCCTTTGAATCTCCTAAAAATATCTATTGACCAAAAATGAATAAACCTTTTAATTTGTTATACATACGAATCAAATAATAACAAAGATTTGAGTACGAACGTCGATCATGATCCTATCCAAATTTTCTGTTAAAGCGTAATTTTGATGCGTTAAAATTTTTTTAAAATAAATTTGAGGACGTAATTATATGAATATATAGACATATACAGTATTAAAATTTAATCTTGAGGAGTAGTCTTGAGTTTCTAACTCAAATTTCTCTAATTAATAAAAAATTATTTTAAAACGAACTTTAATTCTTTAAGAGAAAAATGGATTTTACTATAGTACATATTGTTTTTTAATCACGGACCCATTTGGATGAAGGGAGATGACTTGCACACATTTGGTATGTAAAGCTATGTCATTTGATTAATAATGTCATTTGATTTTACTATGTTGGTTTTTTTTTTTTTTTTTTTTTTATAAATTAGGGGAGTTTTGGATATTCGATCCATACTATTTTGCAGTATCACAGTCTTTAGTCTAAGACTATTTA
Source organism: Cardamine resedifolia (assembly GCA_014578085.1). Lineage (NCBI taxonomy): Eukaryota > Viridiplantae > Streptophyta > Magnoliopsida > Brassicales > Brassicaceae > Cardamine > Cardamine resedifolia. The sequence goes on along the minus strand of VBRH01001218.1, from coordinate 4,688 downwards.
AAGAATATCTCTCTCTGTTCAAAAAAAGTTTGAACTCGGGATTCAAAAAAAAAAAAATCATCTGTGTTACCGGTAGGCTACTACCTCTTATATCTGTTGTTTTTAATTTGTAAAGTTATGTCATTCCATTATTTTAACTAATCAAACAATCAAGTGACATTTGTTTCGCTATGAAAATTAAGATATCTGGATAGAGAAATATCTATTATTTTTAAACCAGATCTATATTTAGGATTTTAACGTTTGGGAATATACAGACACGAATCCGTTATATTTATTAAAATTATATATTGTAATATATATTTCAGTTTATATGTATATATATATATTAATTTTAGTTCTTTAGATTATATATCAGATT
>VBRH01001217.1:0-21143 GCA_014578085.1 Cardamine resedifolia | reverse complement strand
AACACACCAAGACTCACCAACATTTCCGCAAAAATGCTGAAACTAGCACAAGAGTTTCACAAAATTCCCAAACTCGAAATCACCAAAATCAAGCCATGGAACTTCATAAACAAAGCTTATCAAAGTTCACAAACACAAAACCAAGGTTCCCTTAACCCTCCCAAGCTTAGAAAACACCAACTAAACTTCACAAGTAACTCTTGAAAATTCTTTAAGACTCACAAAAATTCACACCAACAAGTTAAGCATAAGAACACAAAAATCAAAGCTTAACAAGCCACAACAAGCAACTAATCATACTTTCTAACAACCACAAGCTTAGTAATCACCACTAAACTTCAAGAATTCAAGAGGAAAAATCCTTAGGAATTTTCAGAACTCAACATCAACAAGACAAGCATGAAACACAAAAAATCAAGCTTAACAAGCCACAACAAGCAACAATACATGCTTTCCTATCTATCAAAAGCTTAGTAAACATGACTAAACTTCACACAAAACCAAGAGGAAACTCAAGAACACACCGAAAATCTCTTCAAGATTTTTGGAACTCACCACCCCACCCAAGGCTTAGAATTTAACCCATGGTCACAACTCACTTTGGCTATGGAAGGATCTAGCTCTAGAAGGACTCCCCAAGCTCAAGAAAGACTTACCCTCTTCTCCTTAGCTCACGCCAATAACAAACCCTAGCTCCAAGGCTTCCTCTTTATGCTCCTCCCCAAGCTTCAAACACACTAGATCCTCAAAGATCTAAGCTTACCACAAGCTCTCAACTCCTCTCTTCCTTTCTCCTCTCTCTCTCTCTCTAAGCCCAAGCTCAACTCTCTTCCCTCTCCCAAAAATGGTGAACTGGCGTAGAAGAGAAGAAGGAGAAGAAGACAATTCCAAATTTTCCTTCCTTTGAGAAAAACCCCACAACTTCCTCATCGACTTATGGCACCCCGGGACAAATCCAAATTAATCATTTCAACCCTATAATTAATTTTCTCGAGACTTGTCTAAGGTTCATAAGCTCGAAAGAAAATCTCGAATCAATTAAATTAATTAATTTCCAGAACGCGGGCGTTACAACCATAATCCTGCTTGAAGAATCTTCTGAAAAATCTTAAATGTAGGGAACTGACTTCCATAAGCAGAGCCATGGCAATTCTTTAGAACTCCCTTTACTTCTTCTTCTGCTATGCATCTCCTAAACAGCCCATATGAACCTTTCTTATAGAGATATGGTTCATCCCAATAGTAGTGGTTCACAACTCTAAAGAACTTCTTCCTTTTGTAAGCATCTAGACTCTTAGGGATCTCCCCACATATATGGTAGTTAACCAAGTCTGCATACTAGGAAACCTTTTCTTCTTCTAGTGCCAAGGCTTCATCGAGCTTAGCCTCTGTTTGATAGCTCTCCTTGCAGATCTTGATAAACATTAGTTGTTCTTCAGGCATAGAGTCATCTATGGGGATTGCATCATCTATCCTCATTCTTGACAAGTGGTTAGCTACCCCATTCTCAATGGCTTTCTTGTCTACTATCTCCATATCAAACTCCTGGAGCAGAAGTAGCCATCTCAGCAATCTTGGTTTAGTATACTTCTTCACATATATGTGCCTCAGGGCCAGGTGATATGTGTAGAGAATAACCTTAGAACCAACCAGATAGCTTCTAAACTTCTCAAAAGCAAACACCACCGCTAAAAGCTCTTTCTTTGTTGTTGCATATCTCCCTTGTGCATCATCTAGCGTCCTGCTTGCATAATAGATAACATGAAGTGTCTTGTCAATCCTCTGTCCCATAACAGCTCCTACTACATAATCAGAGGCATCACACATTATTTCAAAAGGATAGTCCTAGTTAGTAGCCTGGACTATTGGAGCGGAGATCAAAGTTTCTTTGATTAGATGGAAAGCTTTTAGGTATTCAGAGTCAAAGATGAACTCTATCTCCTTGCAAAGAAGCCAAGTGAGTGGTACGACTATCTTGGAAAAATCCTTGATAAACCTCTTATAGAAACCCGCATACCCAAGGAAACTCCTGATATCCTTTACTGTATTTGTATGATGTAGCTGCATCATCACCTTAACCTTGGCCTTATCGACCTCTATCCCTCTCTCAGAAATCTTGTGGCCCAAAACAATCCCCTCTTTGACCATGAAATGGCATTTCTTCTAGTTTAAAACCAGATTGGATTTTTGACACCTAGTTAGTACCCTGCACATGTTCAACAAACAGGAGGAGAAGGAGGAGCCATACATAGACAAATCATCCATGAATACCTCCACCATCTCCTCTATTAAATCCGAAAAGATAGAAGTCATGCACCACTGGGAAGTAACGGGTGCATAACAAAGACCAAAAGGCATTCTTTCATATGCAAATGTTCCATAAGGACATATGAATATTATATTTTCCTAGTCATTTAGGTGTATAGGGATTTGGAAGAATCCACTATATCCATCTAGGAAACAATAATAAGGATGATTTGCTAACCTCTCTAACATCTAGTCAATGAATGGTAATGGAAAATGATAATTTCTAGATGCAGCATTCAACTTCCTATAATCAATGCACATTCTATGACCACTGATAGTTCTAGTGGGGATTAGCTCATCTTTATCATTTTTAACAATAGTTATCCCACCCTTTTTAGGAACACAATGCACATGAGATATCCAAGTACTATTAGATATTAGATAAATGACTCCAGCATCTAACAGCTTAAGGATCTACTTTTTAACAAACTCTTTCAGGTTTGGATTTAATCTTCTCTGAGGTTCATTGCTAGCGTATGACTCATTTTCAAGATGAATCCTATGAGTGCATAAACTATGTGAAATTCCCTTGATGTCATCTACTGAATACAATATAGCTCTTCTAAACTTTCTCAATTCAGTCAAAAGACAATGCAACTCATCATCACTAAGTTCATCATTTACTATGACAGGATAAGTAGAATTATGGCCTAGAAAGGCCCACCTTAGTTCTCTAGGTAGTGGTTTGAGACCCACTTTGGGCGCCTTGAGTTTTAACCAATCGTCTGAATTAGGGCCTAGAAGGCCCACCTTAGTTCTCTAGGTAGTGGTTTGAGACCCACTCTGGGCGCCTTGAGTTTTAACCAATCGATATGCAGCTCGACCTTAGACATCGAGTGCATTCTAGCGGATTTGGGGCTTGACTCAAGCTGAAGGTGGTCGAGTCAGCCAATCGAGCTTGGCTCGAACAGAAGCTGGTCGAGCTAAGGGGTTGCACCTGAGTCAAATTTTCCTCAACTGCCGCCAAAACCTCTTTTTCGGATCCAATCAGATCCTCAAATACTCCTGGCCCATCTACTGCCTTGTGTGAGTCTAAAAGCAACTCATAGCCCAAGGTTTCATCGTGGAGATACCCATCTTCACCACTATTGGTCAAAGCGGTTTGAAGGTGATCTTCCTCAACAAGCTCCTCTAGCAACTCATCAGCTAGCCAATCCATCTCCTCAATATATAAGATATGTCCATCTATCGTCGGCTTCCTCATAGCATCCTTGATGTCAAATTTCATCTTCAAATCCTTCCCCAGATTGAGGTCAATCTTCCCTTTTCTAACATCTATTACTGCTCCAGTTGTAGCTAAAAAGGGTCTTCCTATGATCAAAGGATCTTTCGGCTTTTGTCTATTTCCAGCACAACAAAGTTTGTAGGCACTTCCACATTTCCAATCCTGATAGGTAAATCTTCTAATAGACCATGAGGTAGTCTAATAGACCTATCACCCAAAACCAAGGAGATGTCGCAAGACTTGTACTTACTGAACCCTAGCCTTTTAGCTACAAAGAGTGGCATGAGGCTTACGGATGCTCCAAGGTCGCAGAGGCAGTTTTTGAAAACCAATGGACCTAGAGAACATGTAGAGTGAAAGAACCGGGGTTGCCTAGCTTTTCTTGGACAACCTTCTTCTGTATGATAGCATTGTATTTGTGGCATAGTACTATCATTCCTTGAACTTCCTTAGCCCTCCTAGCTACTGCATCCTTCAAGAACTTTTGATAAGGGGGCATAAGCATGAAGGAATCTAGTAAAGGCATCCTTACTTCAATTTCCTTCATCTGCTTGTCAAAGAGAGCCTTGTATTTCTCCACTAATTCCTTCTTGAATCTTCCTAGAAATGAAATTAGAGGCTTGTATGGAGGGGAAACAAAGAGTGTTTCCTTCTTCTTGGAAACAATAGGTTTTTCAACAGTCAACGGCTTGACTCTATCACCAGGTGGTCGAGCTTGGAGGTCGAGTTTAGCTTCCTCAGCTGGGTTTTCCAGACTCGACGGCTTGACTCTATCACCAGGTGGTCGAGCCTTGAAGTCGAGCTTAGCTTCCTTAGCTTGTTTTTCATAGAAATCCTCCTCGTCCTGATTTTCACTGTCCTCAGGGACTGCAGTTTTGCCTTCTCTAGGTAGCTCTCTTCCACTCCTCAATGTGATAGCATTAGTGATAGGCTTGAAGTTTACTTCCCTAGAGCTACACCGCAAGTGCATAGAATGCAATTGTAGTATATAGGGGTCGAATCCACAGAGACTCAGATATTTCATGATACACTATTCAGTTTCGAATTAAGCTAAGTTATGTGATAATTGAAATAAAAGAAGTTCAAATAACAATAAATTTCTATTTGTATTCACATGGAAAAAAAGTCAAGTCCAGGGAATTTCTCAGGAAATTAAGTAATACAGATCAACTAATCAGTTATGATCGAATTAAATACCAGTTCTAGAACTCAAATCACTAATATAAAATTAACCAATTGTCGTTGCGAGAATTTACTATGTCAAAAATCTAAGAAACAAAATTCATTTGCAAATCTTAAGGTTCTAAACAAGCTTTAAGAACAGGTTCAATTTGTTCACAAATTATTCAATCTAAATTTCTTTGCAATTGTCTAATTTGCTCACTATATGTTCTAGTCAGATTATAAATTATACTGTCATGTTAATTTAAAACCTATAATTTAATCTCTAGGTGATCAAGCCAGGATTAGTATTAAGAATAACCTAAGTGAAGAACTATCAAGCTTAGAATCCTAACAGATAAATCAATCTATAATTCCATGAAAATCCTAATGAGAATCCTTGAACCTATCAAGAGATCTACTCACACATATCAATTGAAACAATAGATATGATTAAAATAGATATCAATTGAAATATAACAAAGAAATATAAACAGGGTTCAAAATCTCTCTCAAGTGTACAAGAATCAGATCATCCCCAAGCTCTCAATCTCTCCTAGAGTTTCTTGCCAAAGTCAAAGATGATCTAACAAAACCTAAAAACCCTAATTATATAGTCTAAACACGATTTGGGGTCTTCTGTAAAAATATAAAACTTCTAGGAAAAGTTGCAAATCTTCAAAAGTTGTTGATTTTGCGTGGGTGATGTAAATAGAGCCCGTGTCGATCGATACCAGTGGTCATGAACGACACCAACTTCGACTTCTCAGCTGCAAAACTCCAGAATGCTTAAAATGTCCAAATGATCCCAAATGTGTGTAAACCTTTAAAGATAAAAATGAGATGATATGAAATCTAAAGAAACTAAATACAGAAACTAAATAGATAAAGAAAGATCTGGATTACAAAAGCTTAAAGAGTTTTAATGAAGGCATCGAATATTTCAGATGATAAAAACTAGCTGATTAGGTTAAATGACATAAAGAGGTATTTTTACCCTTGGTCAAAACCCTAATCAGAAAAAGACAAAATAAGGTAAAAATAGCAAAGTCGGATGGTTAGCTCGAGCCCGTATGGTTGAGCTCTATGGTCGAGTGGGTAAAAACACAAAGGTGGCATCTTGGCTTCTTTAGCTCGATCACCTTCAGCTTGAGTTGCAAGGTCGAGTGGCGCTAGCTCGACCACCTTGGTCGATTTCCCTCTTCGAGTGGCGTCCAAGGCAGAAAGGCGGCTCTTTTTACTTCAAGCTTGAGTGTGTTGGTTGAGTGGACAGGTCGAGTGGCTCCAGCTCGGTCCGCCTAGTCCAGTAAGCCGATCGAGTCAGATGAAGGACCAAAGTTGGCATCTTTGGCCTGAGCTTGAACAACAGGTCAAGTCAAGTGGTCGCATTAAGCGCTCCTTCTTCTTTTTCTCTTCTCGTCGTGTCTATTCTCCAAGCTTGATCCTTCTTGTCCAGAGCAGTCCTTTAAAGCTCCTTGAACCTGATAAATACTCCAAATGCAAGGATGTATGCAATGCTAATGCAAAAGACTACTAAGTATGCAAAGTGGATAAAAAAGACTATGAATGGTGTGAACAGGAGGAAAAACAATGTTATAATGATGATAAATGAATGCCTAAAACATGTAAAATATAGACATATCATCGGAGACCGAGCCTATAAATACCGCAACATAGGGAGAAAAAAAGAGAGCTTCTTCCACAGCCTCTTAGTGTTTTCTCCACGCTACCCTCACTCCAAGGAGCGCCTCCAGCCGCTCCTTCATCGCCTCCAAGCCCTAGAAGTCGTCCCTTGAAGTTTCATCCTTGTTCTTCATTGTTTCCCATCCCTTTCTTACTTTTATCGCCTTTGGGGAGATAAGCTATCTTATGTGACATCTAGAAAAGTTTCCTTTGAACCCCTTTTGATTATTTGAATCGTTTATGATGTTATTCTTTATGATATTCATGTTGTTTCTTTGCATCATGAGCGAGTAGGTTTCTTTGTTGGGTTTTATTGGGTGATTCAAAGGGGATTCATGGTTCGATCCACTTAGGTTGTTAGATCTGATCGACAATTCATTAGAGTTCTCTTGGGGCATCTCTTAATTAATGCAAGTTGTTTGGATTGATCACCAAGCACTGAGCCTAGAGATTAGGAACGCTAACCGCCTAAACCTACTTCTCGGAACTAGTGTTACCAAAGCCTCGCGTCATAACCTGCGTCAGTTGAGTTATGGAGCTTTGTGAACTTATCTAACTCATTTTACTTGCTGGTCGAGATGCGTCGTTACCTGCGAATAGCTGAGTAACAGAGTATGGAGACTTTAGACATTCATTCTATGATTTATAGCGTGTTTGTTCATTCGTGTTTCGTAGTTGAGGACCTAGACCGAAAACATTATAAACTTGCATATGATCTTAACACTTAAATTGTCGAGAACCATGGAAACCTTGAGGTATCCCCAAACGCCCAACGCTTTTGTCTTATTGCTTACAACCGATTTTATTTGCTTACTTTATTGCTTTAATAATTAGGAAAACCAAAAAACAAACCCCTCTTTATTTTTGTCTTAGTTAGATTATCTTTCTCTGAATTCATTATGTTAGTTATTCACTCTCTGTGGGATAGATCCTTAAGTACTACGACTAATTGACTGTGCACTTGCAGTTTAACGTTGTGTCCAATTTAAGGTAAAGGATTGACACACATCAATTATCTCCAAGCAAATCAACCCTAAGAAGACTATCTATCGAAGTGCAATCATTAATGCTCAAGCAAATCCTGTTGGGGACCATACTGACCGTTCCGAAGACGAGAATCCAGAAGCCACTTCGACCATCGATCAATCCAATCATGAAAATACGCCACATTAGATATTTACTCGACAAATCATGTATTTTGAAGACTCTGATAGAAGCAGAACCTATGAAGATCGATCTATTTTGGAAGAAGACCGAGGAATGACACCCGGAGCCGAGAAACAAGAGGAATTTCTTACCAATTAGAAATATGTTCGTGCATTCAGTCAAGGAGCGAGTTTTTACTCAATAAACACATATAAGGAAACTTTGGGTCATGACCGAGTTGGTTTAGAAGTTGGACCACAGGACCCTTTTTCTTCGATCATCGACCAGTTCAAGTCTCGTAAACCACCAGACCAGATTTATTCCGACTCCTCGCTGTTTCTTTTCATCACCTTGAAGACTCCATGTATTTTAGAGGATCCAGGAACGACAACAGCTCCAGAAAAAAAGCCAAAGACCAAGGGAAATTGAAACTTTCCTTTTCTTGATAAACACGCAAGTACCAAGGATTTTGATCAACTCGTGTAAGGCTTCTAATCTCGGCCCTTCATCTGATCCATATCATCTTGAACATCCATTAAACCCTAAATAAGAGCGTGTTGCTCCGGACTTCATCTTCGTCACAACTCCATCAAAGCCCCAACAGCTAGAAGAAACTCCAACGCTCTTCTCCTTTATTTTCTTTTCCTGTTTTAGACCATTTCTCTCATTCTCCATTAAAGTTCTTTGTTTCAGTTCATGTAAGAAACGCTTTTAAAAAATAAGAATTCAGTTTGTGCTTTTGCTTCAAAACTCTTGTCTTTGAATCAATTGTTGTTGAGAGATCTAGGTTGGGTAAGGAACCTTTGGCACATAGGATCGTTCTTGGTCGTGTGATATGGCTTTCTAATTAACCTCAACATTTTAAAAATCAGAACATACAGAATTTTTCCAAGTTTTGGCATCATTCCGATCGATAGAAGAATTGTACCGATCGTATTTGCAGATGGGTTTATACTGATCGGTAGAGGTTCTGTACCGATCATTAAAGTCTTCTTTGACTCAATTTCCACGGCATTGACCTGTTCTCTAAGGTTGCTTTCAACTGTTCCTGGCAAAGTTCCTGCAGGTGCTCGAGATTTTGCTGCCACTTGAGCCAATTGGTTCTCCAATACCCGGACATGAATGTTCACAGCCTCGATCCTTCCATTAAGATTTTTTACATGCCATCAACCTTGGTGTTAATATTCTCACAATTCTTCTTTTTACTCTCAATAAGTTGTTGCATCATACGCTTGAGCTTACTCTCTGCAGGGCTTGATTGCTTTGTGCCTGAGAATTGTTCTGATTAAACTGAGGTCTTTGTTGAGGGTTGAAACCATTGTACCCTGAATGTCTTACTTGAATTCCATTTGGTAAGTTCACCTGAGGCTTCTACGGATACACTTGATCATGCGGGCTCTCAACATTAGCACTCCGATAGGAGAAATTCAGATGATTCTGGTAATTCTGGTTATAGCCTCGGTTTTGATAATTCCCTTGGCCACTCACGTAACTGGTCTCCTATGTACTTTCATACCAAATTCCATCATCGGCTGGATCCTCTCTCGTAGATGCCTTTAACAAGTAGTCAACCTTCTCTCTTAGCTCCTTTACCTCGTCAATCTCTACATTGTGCACAACGACCTTCCAGGACATATCATAGTCTAGACAGTGGTTGTTGTTGCTAGACGCAAGGTTCACAATCAAAGCATTTGCTTCCCTAAAATATACCGAAAGTGTACAATATCATTCCCAGTAGTATAATTGAGATTGAATCCACAAAGACCAATAGCTTACACTATGAATCTATGATGATTTTAACTAAGCTAAGATGCAAAAGAGTTTATGTGAAACTCGGTATGAAAAATAATTAAATTCAATAAAATAAAGCATTATGTAGTGAGAAATCTCCAAGAGAATCATGATAATAAATGCATCAATTATTAGGAATGCGTTATAAACAGTTCTAGAACTCGAATTACGAATGTAGAGAGATCCCGCTGTCGTGTGTAATAAATATCAATGCAATGACAACTCCTAGCAACAAAACTGTTGTTTGTCAACAGAAATCCATGCATGCAATGAAACCCTAATTCGATATGTTCACAAAGTGTAATAATTTCAACTGTCGTTGGCGAAGGACATTTTACCCATTAAGGATAGATCCATCAATTTAACAGCACTTTTGGTACCACGATAAGATATATTAAGGGAATAACCTAATTGGCAAAATTAGAAAGAGCAATAAAGAACAATCCAAGATTAAGAACTGTATGAAGCATTCCCCAACCAACCTAGCAAAGATCTACCTGATTATCCCTTTAGTAAACTCAAAACCTAATGATGAAACTACTCACACATGCCCCAAGAACACATGACAGAAGTAGATGAAGAAATCATAATAGAATAACAAAAGAAATACAAAAGAGTTAGGAGAAAAATCTCCAAAAAACAAATCTAAGAACAAGACCTTAAAACTAGGATTTTCGGAGTATTTTTCGTGTCATCTCTGTTTATAAAAAAAAGAAAAATTCCTAAAAATAGAAAAAGACAATTTTGAAGTTGTACCAATTGGTTACAAGTCTTACCGATCAAAAGCCATCGTCTACTATACCGATCGGTTACACAATTCTTAGCGATCAGTCTTTGTCTTGTTTTATTTCTTGTCTTAACGATGTGATGCTCTAATTCCACTCCAAAGTTTCCCTTGACTCCACTATGTGTTAGTACCTAAAAAAAACTCAAAAACCAAAAACTATCATGTTCTTACCAAAAAAAACCTAAGACTCGGTGTTAAAAGACTCTAAAAACTGAGATAAATAATGGTTAACCGTCGTCATCTTCATTGTCGTCTTCTTCACCGTCATTTCATGAGCCACTGTCGTAATCATCTTCGAGATATGTTCGCGCCACCTCCGTTGTCAAGATCTGATGTTCAACTTTTGTTCATCTCAAGATTCTCAACTAAGATGAAGATATGTGTGTATAGGTTCGTGTAAAAGGAAAAAAAAAACATAGGCTCAATGTTGTTTTTAAGTAAGGCCCAATTTCTTTTACATCAGACTTTTAAACAAAGCCCAATTTCTTTTACGTTTTCTGCTGAATTAAAATGGCCAATTATGTTTTTTTTTTTTTTTTGTTATTAATTAACCGACTGAATTAACCATTTTAACCAAATTTATCCGGATTTAACAAAATTTTAGCCAAAATAATAAAAAAAATTGAGTTAATTCAGTAACAAAATTAATAACCGAGTTAACCAAGAACCAACCAATCTATTTTTTTAGTTCAATTCTGAAAGAGTTTACAAAAAAATAAAATAAAATAATAAACAGAAAATTCGAAAAAAATAAACCGTTTAACCCAAAAAAAAAAAAATTCTGAGGCCTAGTTATGTCTATAAGTCTTCTTATTGGTAGCTAATCCATTTCCAACCTCTATGCGACAAAAGTATGTGGCTAGTGGTCGCAACTTTAGTTTTAAAACCCATGACTCAATTGTTGTGTACCGAGCATCCCAGAAGAAAGCCATTTTACAACATGGAGCGCTTAATCCATACCACTGAAAGTGAAAACGAATTCGTAAAAAGCTTCCAAATGAGACTCAGTACAAAAACAATTGTAATATTTACACATCAATACCAAAGTTCCTCTTTTAATGTATAGAAAAGAAAATTGTGAATAGAAATTAAATAAAAATTCTTTAGGTAAATTAAGGAATACTTGATTGATAACCCGTGCTAACGCCCGGGGGTGATATTTTAAAATATATTTATTATAGTAGCTAATTAATTATACTATAATTTTTTTTAATGTGTTAGTGTTAGTTTTAAATTTTTATTTACAGTAGTTGAATTAAATAGTGTATGTTGATTGCAAAATATTATGTATTGTCCCGATTGTCACATTTATCTATATAAACCGAAATGTTAATTCACCATTAAATTTTATATTATGGTAAACTACAATGTGTTTCTTACAATATGTTAATCCGTGGGTAATCAGCAGTTCAACACAATCTAGATTCTAATGTGTGTTGTCGCAATGGATAAAGTTTAATATATTTTAATTTGTTTATTAATTCAGTAATTATATTATAAATTTGAAGTTATGTTAGTGTGTAATGTATGTTAATTATATCAAAAAATATTTTTAAGAATTTTCAAATCTCAGAATTGTTTTATAATATTTCAAATTACTGTATAAAATAAAATAATAATAATTTAGTATTATTGTAATTCTAACAACTATTAATTAAAAATAATATTAATATATAATTTAAACTCATGCTTAATGGAACTTGTTAGATGGATAATTTTATTTTATGATTTATAAAAAATAAAAAATTACATAGAAACTATATAAATAGCTTTTTAAACTATTGTGGATTTAATTTATCATAATAAATCTGAACCATTTATGAATAAACATGTGTCCCTTAATTTTTTTTTTTTTAGTAAAACCAATAGCATTAGCCGTAAATAGTAAAATATGACTTAAATGGCTCATAAAAGAATTGTCTCTCATTCTCAATTAATAGTATAGAGTAACAAAAAGGAATCAAATATCAATCTCACATATTACTAACTCAAAAAAAGAAAAAAAGAAAAAAAATTTAAATAAAGTTATCAAATTTGCTAATTGAAAAAAAAATTGAAACAAGAAATATTTAGTATTTCATGAAATAACAGTACATATAACAATCTAATAGATTAATTAGCATGTATCAAAAATCTGTTAATTAGAATTTTATCTATCGTGTATCAAACTGAAACAGTTTAAACTTTATATAAGGAAATTCTACAAAATGTTTCGACTTGCAAAATGTTTATAAAATTACATTTCATTCCATGATTCTAACAGGTTGAAGCTAATAATGTAATGTCATCGCATACCTTTGACATTTCTTTGACTATAACAAAAACTTTGTGATTATTTTCAACAATTTATGATGTCAGTTGACAGTTGTGAAGATGACTTTAATTCAACAACGTAGTTTTCCTAACAGGCCGGTCCTTAAATAGATATATCCCAGAAATGATTCTAGCCTTTAGCTAGAGGCAATCATAAAAGCATTGAAAACTAGAAGAAACGATCATTGCGTCTTCATCCATCTCATGCTTTGCCTTCCCAAGACGAAACAGAAGGCCTCCAAGAAAACAAGACCTCTATTAAAACAGAATCTGACTAGTTCAATTACTTCATGCAACCTTCGACACTATCTATATATGTGTAGACTTATATATGTTTATATGTCTTTTATACAATAATTCCTTCTTCCTATCATGTCATTAAGTCTGCCTATAACACAGGCCGATGGTGCACCCAACGGAGCCTTTAGGACTTTTGGTCTTTACTGGTGCTACCATTGTAATAGTACGGTCAGGATTGCATCCTTTAACCTATCAGAGATCGTATGCCCTCGATGCTTAAGGCAGTTTGTCATCGAGATTGAGATGAGACGGCCTCGATTTTCTTTCAATCATTCTGCTCCGCCGTTTAATACGTCTCTTGAGGCTTGTCTTCTTGAAGCTTTATCACTCATGTTTGATCCTCCAATCACTGGTGGGTTTGGTGCAGACCCATTTCTTAGAGCAAGATCAAGAAACATCATGGAACCTGAATCAAGACCCCGGCCGCACCATCGACGCCGCCATAGCCTTGACAATGTTAACAATGGAAGTTTACCTCCACCAAGAAGAGCATATGTAATTCTCCTACCCATTGATCCAACTAGTCCACTTGGAAACATGATTGAGCCACCAAATATTGCACCACCCAGGTGAGTGAATCCACATGATTTCTTTACTGGAACATCAGGCTTAGAACAGCTGATCGAACAGCTAACACAAGACGATAGGCCTGGACTACCACCTGCATCAGAACCCACCATTAATGCTCTACCAACTGTGAAGATTACACCACATCATCTAACCAACGACATGTCCCAGTGCACAGTGTGCATGGAAGAATTCATTGTTGGTGGGGAAGCTACAGAACTACCGTGTAAACATATTTAATGTTGGTACCGGGTTTAACACCCGGACCATAACCTGATCTAAATCAAAACCGAACCGGAACGCTAATCTAGAAAGCCCATCAAGCTCAAAGAAAAAGGGCCCATTAAGATCTAAAGGCCCAGTTTGGCCCAATCCGAATTGTCTATCAAGCTGGCCCAACCGACTTACAACCGCCCTCTTATTTCTATAAATAGAAGGTCCCGACCACAATCAAGGGGCATCCGGAAAAAAGCAAGAAATAAGATCCGACCTTGTAATTTGTAATAATTCAAGCTTGTAATCTCAGATCTCCGATCTCACTCAATAAGTACAACCAACTTTTCAATTGATTAATTCTTATCGACTTGATTAATATTCTGATCGACCAACTTGATAAATTATTGAACCAACCTGGTCAACAATTTGGCGCCGCCCGTGGAGACCCGTAACATTAAAGCCTCAGATCGACAATGACCAAACAGAATATGATCACCTCTCCTAATAGAGAAGACCTTTCAGAATATCAAAACCCTCATACCTTAAGCGGAAGTCTGCTCGGAACCATCAACAACACACAACTTCCTCAAGATAATAATGGACCACTCGTACAAGGAAGCAAGATATCAGACCTCATCTGACTCCTCACCGAATGATTTGCGAAGGATGATGCCTCAGCGACAGCTCATAGGTGCAACTATGATCGGCATAATTTAATCGAGAATAACAGCCCTCGTACACCTGCTGGCAATCTTCCACCACGAGGCACCCACCCCTTCTTGAACCAGGTCGTCACGTCCCCGATGTTGACTTCTCAGGCGCTTTACGACGAGCTCGCTTGTACAAGGGAAAGAGAGGCGGAGTTCGTTAAAACTATAAAAGCTATGAAGTCACAAATGCACAAAGCCACCAGCTCGGCCCCAGACATTGACAGAATCTTAGAAGAGGCTCATCAAACTCCTTTCACAAATCGCATATCCGGAGTAGATATGCACCAGGTCGGCAAAGTTAAAATGCCGAACTACGATGGAACAACCCCGAACACGATGGACCCTTTGAATCATATGACTGACTTGACCACTGCGACCGACCGAGTTTGGTTATCAGTAGAAGAAAAAGACGTGGCATTATGTCAATTGTTTGTCGAAAACTGAGCGATGCCGCGCTTCTTTGGTTCTCGAAGCTGAAACCACGCACCATTGATTCCTTTAGCGACCTATCACATGCATTTATGAAACAATATTCAATGTTTGCATACGTGGAGAATCCAACGCCGATCTATGGAACATAACTTATAAAAGAGGAGAGAGCTTACAAAAATTTATCGGTCAATTCAAAACCATGGCGTCCAAAGTCACCATGGATGACGATACATCGATCAAAGCTTTGCAGAGAGGGTTATGGTATGAAGGTCGTTTTCGAGAAACACTGAGTTCAAGCAAGCCCCTAACTTTGGAGGACGCCCTGCACCAAGCTACCATTTACATCAATATTAAAGAAGAACGAGATTCTATGCAAAAACAGCAAACCCCACGAGCGTCGAGCTCCTACAAAGACAATAAATCAAAAGAAACATACCACCAACCATGGCAACACTCTGACAGCTACAGGGACAACGACGGTCAAAAATGTGATGCAACCTACGTTGTCAACTATGAGCAGCACACCATATTCTGAAACAAGTATGAACGACCACAGGAACCTGCTCAGCGGGAACCCCAGCAAATCAAACACGAGGATATCAACAGCAGCCGACCTCGCAAAGATGAATCCAGTTCGACCCCCTATTGTGAGTACCACGGGAGGATGGGTCATGCCACGTCCGAATGTAAACAGCTCCAAGATATCCTGTTTAAAAGTACCAACAAGGAGAAGTGGAAGACGTCGTCGCCAGACCTTACGATAGCCGACGACGAGACTATAAGCCGAATTGGCCGCCAAACGCGAGCCGAACAAATAACGGCAACCGACCATATAAGGAAGTAGGACGACCACAACACCGCGCGAACAATGGCGGCGAGCCACCTAAACAAAACAAAGAAGAAGAAGCCCAAAGCAACAATCCCCAAAAGAGACGTGACATTAATGTCATCATGGGCGGTCTGAACTCATGCAACAATTCTGTCACGTCAATGAAGGAATATCAACAAAAGGCTGAAACCGCTGCCAAATGGAAATAACCGACACAAGTTAACCTAATCGGGGGTGATCTCCCGATCATATTCTCGGAAGCAGACACATAAGGATTGAATCTGCCTCACAATGATCCGCTCGTCATCACGCTTGCTATAAGAGATTATAATGTTGCCAAATTCCTGATCGACATCGAGAGTTTGGTGGATCACATCTATAGAGGAACGCTAAAGAAAATGGACTTCTTTGACCTACAAATAAAGCCGAACACACGAAAGCTAACCGGATTCGACAGCAAACAGGTCACGACAGTCGGAACAATCAAACTTCCCGTCTACACCGGAGACATCCTCAAGATGGTGAAATTCATCGTCATAGACAAACTGGCCATATACAATGTCATAATGGGAACCCCTTGGATTCACCCGATGAAGGCAGTCGCATCGAGCTGTCACCAATGTCTACGTTTCCCCTCAGGACGCGAGACGTTCACCATTCAAGGAAATCAAGCGGTATCTCGCACGTGCTTCATTGTAGAAAAGAAACTTCACGCTTTGCCAGTAACCATACACTCGATAACCGAGGAAGCAAGCACCAACCCGATGAGACCAAAACCACCTAGGTCGAATAAAGAGTTGATCGAAATGGTATTGTTTGACCTAACCCAACCTACTCGTGTAGTTGGAATTGGTTCCCAGCTCGACGGTGATCTCCGAATCATGCTTGAAACTTTTCCGCGAAAATATAGCCACCTTCGCATGGATGATAGAAGATCTAATCGGTATCAACCCCAACATTGTCACCCACGAGCTCGGAGTGGATCCAACCTACAAGCCAATACGACAGAAAAGGCGAAAGCTTGTCATCAAGCGTCCCAAAGCAGTTAATGAAGAGGTGGACAAACTGCTGAAAGCAGGGTCGATCTATGAAGTAAAATACCCCGAATGGCTAGCAAACCCAGTTGTCGTCAAAAAGAAAAGCGGAAAATGGAGAATATGTATTGATTTTACCGACCTCAACAAAGCCTGCCCGAAGGACTTATACCCACTGCCTCTCATAGATCGACTAGTCGAGGTAACTCCCGGCAACGAACTACTCTCTTTCATGGATGGCTTTCTCCGGCTATAACCAAATTAGAATGCACCCAGATGATCATGAAAAACAGCTTTCATAACAGATCGGGGAACCTATTCTTACAAAGTGATGCCGATCCGACTCAAAAACGCGGGCGCCACTTATCAGTGACTAGTTAACCAAATGTTTGCCAGCCAACTCGGAAAATCTATGGAAGTGTACATTAACGACATGCTGGTCAAGTCGGCACAGGCTGCCAATCACGTCAACCACTCAACAAGTACGACATGAAATTAAATCCAACCAAATGCACGTTCGGAGTTATTCTGGATAATTCCTCGGCTACATCGTAACTCGACGAGGAATTGAGGCAAACCAAAAACAAATTACTGTAATCTTAGAATTGCCTTCTCCTCGAAATAAAAGGGAAGTTCAACGGCTGTCCGGCCGAATTGCCGCCTTAAACCATTTTATCGCTAGGTTAACTGACAAATGCCTCCCCTTTTACCAATTGATGCGTAATAGCAAGAACTTCGAATGGGGCGAACAATGTGAAAAGGCGCTTTAAGATCTAAAAACCTACCTGTCGACCCCACTGATCCTAGTCAGGCAAGACGACGGTGAAACTCTCTACCTTTACATCGCCAAATCTAGTTCGACCGTCAGCGGAGTTCTAATCAAAGACGAATGCGGGGAACAAAGGCCGATTTTATATATCAGCAAAGTGCTTGAAGCAGCAGAAACACGCTATACGGCCTCCGAAAAAATTGCTTTTGCAATAGTTACCTCGGCCAGAAAGCTCCGACCTTACTTCCAAAGTCATATGATAATCGTACTATCTGATGTAAATATCCGAACAATCCTACACTCTCCAAGCTAATCACGAAGGTTGGTGAAATGGGCAATAGAACTTTTTGAGTACGACATTACTTACCAACCTCGGAAGACACATAAATCCCAAGTCCTGGCAGACTTTTTGATCGAACTACCGCAAGAACTCGTAGCGTCGGATAGAGCCGAACAGAATTGGGAGTTGTACGTTGACGGATCTTCCTCCCAACAGGGATCGGGCGTAGGTATCCGACTCAGGTCGCCTACCTGTGAAACTCTTGAGCAGGCATTCCGATTAAACTTTAAACCGACGATTAATGAAGCAGAATACAAAGCGATGCTCGCCAGCCTGTGACTCGCAAAGGCCATAGAAGTCGAGCACATTAAGGTACATTGTGATTCCCAATTAGTTGCGAGCTAGTTCAATGGCGACTACGAAGCTAAGGACAAACGGATGAACAAGTACGCCAAGCTCGTCCAAAAACTCTCAAAAGATTTCGCAACTTTCAAACTTCTAAAGATCTCAAGAACAGAAAACAAGTCAGCAGATGCATTAACAGCCTTAGCCACTATGATTAATCCTATCTATTTAAGAACAGTACCCATCGAAGCGATAAATAGGCCAAGTATTGAATTGGACAGTGAAGTCCATGTTCTGATCGACGACAACCTGTCCGACCATAACGAATTAACAAATCCGACCAGCCAACCAAGCCTAACAGACGACTGGCGTACTCAAATCAAACTGTAAATCGAAAAAGGCACGGAACCGATCGCCAAGAGGGATGCTTGACGCCTTAAAGCCAAAGAAGCACTCCACACAATACTTAAAGATCAGCTATATCTATAGAGTTCATCTGGCGCGTTATTAACCTGTATCAATGGAGATGAAACAACGCGCGTAATAACGGAAACACATAAAGGGGCTGGAGGAAATCACTCCGGCGGTTGAGCTCTCACTCTACAGATTTGAAAACATGGACACTAATGGGGCGACCATGGTCGCAGACTGCAAAACAATTCGCAACTCAATACAAAAAATGCCAACGACATGCATGATCAAAACCCCAGCCGAGCCGTTAACCACCGGAGTCGCGCCATATCCTTTCATGCGATGGGCCATGGACATCGTCGGACAAATGCCAACCTCACGTGGAAAAATTACATCCTAATTTTGACCGACTATTTCACTAAATGGGTCGAAGCCAAAGACTACCTTAAATTTCAAGACAAGATGTCCAAAACTTCCTCTGGAGATACGTCATCTGCCGGCACGTACTGCCTACGAGATCATCACAGATAACGACTCAAATGTAGCCTCTGTTAAAATCAAAGAATTTTACAACAAATGGAGAATCCGACTATGTACATCGACTACAAGATACTCGCAAGGAAATGGTCATGTGGAAGCAACGAACAAAACCATCATAGACGGTCTAAAAAAAAAGAATAGGAAAAAAAAGAGGATATTGGGTAGACGAGCTTGACGTTGTATTATGGTTGATAAGGACATCCAAGCTACCATACCCGGACTACGGAGAAGTCTAAGAACCCGAGGGGGAGCCAAAAGTGTGTGAGAAGACTTCAACAAATCCATAGAAAGCTTAATCACTTTAATGAAGCATGAAGAACTCAAGGAGTTCCTTCTTGCCGAGGAAATCACTAAAGAAAAGCCAATGGATCCCACAAACATTTCACCCGTGGAGGACAAGCACAATGGAACTAAAACCCCGGCCAATGCACACGACAAGACGGCAACAACCGATTTTCTACCGGTTCTTCAAGTACATCAAGACACCACTATTTTTACTATAGCCAAGGAAGGCCGCAGGAATACAACTTAACCAAGGTGAGTGTTTCAATTATTTCATTATTTGAATTCACGCATGTTTTAATTGTTTTTGCAGGATACTTTAGTTATTTTAAGTCAAGTCTTAGATGTCCCAGCTTTTATGTTTTTAGAGTCTAGAATGCAGGTTGTTTTTCTATTTTTATTCATGTAGTTTTTTTGGCCTTTGAAGCCCACCGCTGTCGAGCAGTTTATAATCTCCTTCCCAGCTTGTATCTTTTTACACATTATGAATAAATAACCGAACTTTCTTAGCAAAGAAAAACCCTAGCCGCTCTCTTCTTCATTGTGTGAGATTCACTTGAAGTCTGAGCTCAGACTTATCAAAGCTTTGCCACCAGCTTTGTGGCGTCCATCGCTCCATTCATCGTCGTTCATCGCTTCCATCACCTCGTTGAGTTGTTCGTGTGTTACCACCGATCAAATCAACTCCATCCTCCACCTTCAACCATCATTCGTCCGAGATACTGAGTGTTACCACCGGTCCCTTGGATCCATCTTTCGTTTCCCGAAGACTACCGTCGGAGTCGTCAAACACCGAACATCGCTTGCTCGCTGTTTGTGTGTTTCCTCGTGTATCGCTCGTGTCTTTCATTGAGTTAGTCACGACATCGGCTGTGTATCGCTGTCGCATTATACATCGGACATCGCTACTTTGCCTCGTGTGGTCACCCGTGTGCTAGAGTCGTCTGTTGATCGAGTGACGACCACTGAGTGTTTGGTTCACTGACCGAACATCACACGGAGAGATTCCTCGTGCCAACACCGAACATCGATCGAAGTTTGAGTCCGCCTAACCCTCGTGTTTTCCTATCGTATCGCGGAACGGACATTGAGTCACTAAACGAACATTCCCCATACATCGACGCTTCAGGCTGTATCATCTGGTATCAAATCTTAAAGCTCCTATCTTAGGTTGTTTCTACCCTCTTTTCATTGCTTTCAAGTTGTTTACTTTTGTTTCGTTTTGCCTTAGATCAAAAAAAAAGAAGAAGAAATTTTCTGTTTCATAGTTTTCCATTTTTCTTCTTTATACCTGTTTCAGTATTTTGATTTTATAAAATCCAAAAAATTCCAAAAATTGTTTCGTTTTCTTTCATCACTCCACTAGAGTCTATAGGAATTGAGAAAATTGTCGTATTTAATTTAGAAATTCGTTTCCTATTTATTTGTTCATCAAACTTGCTGCAGAAGTTTCTGCGTCAGATTTTTCCTCTTTTGCTGTTTGTGTAGTTTGTTGAAAGGGACTTTGATCGCTTCTTTGATTTCTTTTATCTGAGGTACCACGACATGGGAGACGAGGCTCAACCAGCCACCATGAACCAATTTCTAGAAGCAATCAGATCGATGAGTGACCGCCTCGCTAGGTTGGAGGCAAGACCCGTATCGGTCATGAGAGAACCTGGAAATCCTCAAGGCCAACCGAGACCACAACACGGAGAAGACATTGATGAAGAAATGCCAAGTCTTGATGATGATCCACCACCCGTTCATCGACCTGATTTTTGAGCTAGAAGACAAGAGAGAGACTGAGATCATAACTTTTAAGATGACCAGCCAAGACTGGGAGGTAGAGATGTGAAGTTAACGGCTCCAACGTTTGCTGGCCGAGTAAATCCAGAGGCATATCTGGATTGGGAGAAACGAATGGAGAATATCTTCGACTACTATGGGTACTCCGATAACCGGAAGGTTACTGTAACACCCCTATCTACGAAAATAGCTGCCCTAGCTAAGGTGTTAACCGGTAGACCTCAATT
>VBRH01001216.1:6796-17283 GCA_014578085.1 Cardamine resedifolia | reverse complement strand
AAAAAAAAACGGGTGCGGTCATTTCAACAGTTGTCAAGAATGAAAAGAATGAGCTGATTCCTATACGGATTATGACTGGACACAGGATGTGTATTGATTACAGGAAGCTGAATGCTGCAACATGGAAATATCACTTTCCTTTGCCATTCATTGATCAGATGCTCGAGAGGTTGGCTAACCACCTCTACTACTGCTTCATAGATGGATACTCAAGTTTCTTTCAGATTCATATCCATCTCGAAGATCAGGAGAATACCACTTTTACATGTCCCTATGGTACGTTTGCATATCGCAGAATGTCATTCGGACTTTGTAATGCTCTGGCGACATTCCAGAGGCGTATGATGTCCATATTAACAGACATGATTGAGGACTAAATGGAGGTATTTATGGATGATTTTTCAGTTTATGGATTATCTTATCATGACTGTTTGGACAACATGTGCAAGGTGCTTGCTAGATGTGAAGAGAAACACTTGGTTTTGAATTGGGAGAAGTGTCATTTTATGGTCAGAGATTGCTAGACCGCTGACCGCTCTGCTGTGTAAGGATGCAAAATTTGAGTTTACTGCTGAATGCCAATCAGCTTTTGAATAGATCAAGCAAGCGTAGGTGAACGCTCCAATTATGCAATCACCAGACTGGGAGTTGCCTTTTGAGGTAATGTGTGATGCCAGCAATTTTGCAGTTGGAGCTGTTCTGGGGCAGAAGAAGGATAAGAAACTTCATGCGATATACTATACAAGTAAGACATTAGATGACGCGCAGCGGAATTATGTGACTACCAATAAGGAGTTGTTGGTTGTAGTGTTCGCATTTGAGAAGTTTTTTCAGTACTTGGTTGGTTCTAAGGTAATAGTACACACAGATCATTCAGCTCTGAAGTACTTGATGCAGAAAAAGGATGCGAAACCAAGGTTACTGAGATGGATTATACTGTTGTAAGAGTTTGATATTGAGGTACGGGACAAGAAAAGGGTTGAGAATGGAGTTGATGATCATCTTTCAAGGATCAGAGTTGAAGAAATTATCCCAATTGATGATTTTCTACCAGAGGAGAATATTTATGAAGTAAAGATGCAGAATGGTTGATTTACAGTAGTAGCATCGATCGACACTAGACTCGTGTCGATCGACACGAGTGGATCGATGCGAGGGAGTTGTTTTGAGTTGGATGTGTCGACACCACCACTAGTATCGATCGACACATGAGCTATACGAACCCATAACCTTCAACGGTTCAGATTGGTGACTACAACAAGGAAGTATGTGATGTTACTACACCCGATCGACCGTGGTCAGCTGATATTGTTAACTACCTTGCTGCAGATTTTGAGCCAAAGATTTTCACTGGATATGCCAAGAAAAAATTCTTGAGATAGCTTAGACGGTTCTACTAGGATGAACCTTACTTATATAAGCACTGTGCAGACGGCATCTACAGAAGATGGGTGGAAGCCATTGCCAGTCCGACCAATGATGCCGCTGTGGTTCTTAAGCTGTTTAAGACCATTATCTTCCCTCGCTTTGGAGTGCCTCGGGTTGTGATAAGTTATGGTGGTACTCACTTCATAAACAAGGTCTTTGAGAAACTTCTGAAGAAGCATGGTGTTAATCATCGTGTGGCTACTCAATACCACCCTTAGACAAGTGGACAGGTCGAGGTTTCAAATCGGAAAATCAAGGAGATCCTGGAAAAGACTGTTAGCACGACTAGAAAGGATTGGTCCGACAAGTTGGATGATGCACCATGGGCCTACCGGACAGCATTTAAAACACCATTGGGGACTACATCGTTCCATCTTCTCTACGGGAAAGCGTGTCACCTTCCGGTTGAGTTGGAGCACAAAGCAGCATGGGCAGTAAAGATGATGAACTTGGACATCAAACCTGCTGTAGAGAGGCGATTGGTTCAGCTGAATGAACTGGATGAAATCAGATACCATGCCTATGAGAACTCCAAGTTGTACAAGGAGCGGACTAAGGCTTATCATGATAAGAAGATCATCTCCAGGAACTTCGAACCAAACGACCAGGTACATCTGTATAACTCTCGTTTACAATTGTGTCCTGGAAAACTATGTTCTCGCTGGTCAGGTCCTTTCACCATTAAAGAGGTCCGACCATATGGTGATGTCGTCATGCTGAATGCTGAGGGCAATGAGTTCACGGTGAATGGACAAAGGGTGAAACATAACTGGGCGAAAGCCAAAACTCCATCAGGACACATTGTGTCTCTAACTGATGCACCCGCTGCCTGACCGCAGTTCATTCAAGCTAATGATGTTAAAGAAGCGCTAAGTGGGAGGTAACCTACTGGTAAGTCTGTATATATGCATTTTAGTTTTATTTTTTTTGTTTTGTGTCATGAAAAGCAGGAACCAAGCAATAAATGTTGACCATGAGCAGTGGTGTCGATCGACACAAGTTTTGGTGTTGGTCGACACAGGGATAAAGCGTGGCACCAAGTGTTGTGTCGGTCGACAATGCGCAAGGTAATATGCTGGTGTTGATCGACACCGCCCTTGGTGTTGGTCGACACAAACCCCCACGAGGTAAGTGTCTTTAAATTTCCTCTTTCTTCTTCTTCTTCCTCATTCTTCTCCTCGAGCGACCATATGTGTTGGTTAATTTTATATTAGTGATTTGAGTTCTAAAACTGATGTTTAATTCGATCTTAACTGATTAGTTGATCTGCATTACTTGATTTTCTGAGAAATTTCCTGGGCTTGATATTTTTCCCATATGAATACAAATCGATTTTTATAATTATTCGTACTGCTTTTATTTTAATCATCACATTACTTAGCTTAATTCGAAACTGAATAGTCTATCGTGAAATCTCTGAGTCTATGTGGATTCGACCCCTATATACTACAATTGCATTTATGTGCACTTGCGGTGTAGTTCTAGGGAAGTAAACTTTGAGCCTATCATCGACCGACACACATAGGTTGTGTTGATCAACATATATGGTCATGAACGACACCAATTTCGATTTCTCAGCTCCAAAATGCTCCAAAATGTACAAATGATCCCAAATGTGTGTAAACATGTAAAAGACTCTAAATGACTCGAAATACACATAAAAGACTCGATTATATATATATAGGGTTTAGGGTTTAGAGTTTAGGGTTTAGGGTTTATAACCCATAAAAACCATGATATATCAGAAGTCGAGAGCCCGCACCATGATAATGAATGACGACATAGGGAGAGTATTTTCATTCAATACTCTCTTACGAGAGAGGAGATCACAAATGCCGATATAGCACCCAATCTTGGAAGAGGACCAATCGAATAACTCAAACACTCCTTCCCCTTGCTAAGATAGACGGAAGCACACATACACACCCAAGGGAAAGGATCCACCACCAAGCAAGAAAAGAGAAAGAAACAAGAAGGAACCACATCCGACAAGACTTAAACTTGGTGAATATGAAAGTCCAAAGAAGAAGATGAAGCTTCACTTACGAATGAGGAAATGGTGGCTATAGAATGGCGAGGAAGGAAGAAACCTTAGATGGTTCGATGAAAAGCCAGCCAAGCTAGGCATCAGGTCTAACAGCCGATCAAATTTCAATAACCCAAGCAATTCTACAAGTCCTAGCATACGCAACCTAAACCACCACACTAAGTCCTAGGAACCTCAAAACCCAACAAGCAAAGAACGAGCCAATAAAGGGACCCAAAATTAAACTCAAAACTCTAGTAGACACTAGCAGCATCCGCACTAATGAAGCAAAGCCTAGCTGACATAAAGCAAATCGTGCAAGGAGAGAACCCAACTAAATCGTGACAAGGAAAAGTAGGTCGGAGAGGGAAAGAAGACCACCACACCTAGAAAGCAAGAGGAGGTAGAAGGAGCAATCCGAGGAGTGAGCCAATGTGAACTAAAGACCAAGACAAATGTAAACCCAACGAATAGGTAGGAGGCAAAATCCTATTTTGATCGGATCAAAAAAAAAACGATTTCTATTTCTATATATTTCTATTTCTATATAGGATAGAGTTTCTATATAGAATTAAGAATATAGGATTATATTTCTTTCTATTGATTTATTTTTTTATATTTATTTCTTTCTATTACCCCGAACGACTTTTAACTAGGCTGGAACAAGAGAAGTGCAGACTCCAAAGACAAGCTCGAAGCAGAGAAGAGACCATTACGGGAAGGCAGGGGAGAAGAAGAGATAGCCGGCGATGCAATGGAATCAGGACTGGTCAAAACAACAACCACAACACACATGAAACAAGAAAGATGAAAGAAGAAGAGAAAGAATAACCTTGACGGACCCACATAGAAGCAATCCATGGAACAACATAACCTTACTACAGACAAGAAACTAGAGACAACATAGACTAATACTGATAACATAGAGAGAGGAACACACAATCCATTCCAAGAGAAGAGGTGGTGAATGTATGGAGCATCAACTAGTAGTAATAATGGCCATAATGCGCTGCAAACAGAAAACAGAGCCAAGAAAGAAACGAGAAGGCACAAAAAGGTAACAAACCTGAGTTGTCCTCGAGCTAAGTAGGAACGAAGACCAAGCCATCAACCTCAAGACCCACTTGAAAATTGTATCCGGTGCGGGAACTCACCAGAGCTTCAGGGCGCGATAAGAACTACTAACCAAAGCCTAGTCGAAGATAACATCCTCATATTTTTGACAAGGAAAAGTCAAGATAGAAGCCACAAACCCAAAGGTACCGAGAGGCAGCACTACGCAACCAAGCAACGACGCGCAGAACTAAAGCCATAACTTAGGGCCACCACTTGCAACCTCCTAGAACTAGAAGCCGAGGGAGAGATAAAAAAAACCTCCGCTAACACGAAGCAGTGAACCAGGAGCACAGAGGATCAGCGAGACAATTTTCGGAGCTCTGACCTCCACCAAAATCAGTAAAGGAGCCTCAGCGAAAAGCAACATGAGACAACCACATCGGAGCTTGCGCACAAATTAAGAATGACTCAAACCCTCGTGAAAAACAGAACTAACACTAATTCGTACGACCGGAGACACCTTGCCGACCAAAGCCATCGCCTAACCTAACCCCCACCTGAACCACCGGAGAGGCGAGACGAAGAGCAGATCCAAAATTACCTCCACCGAAACCAACGACGAAACCCTAACTGCAGAAATCACTGTCCTCGAGTAATCTTGCTGGGAGAGCACCGTTGAGAACTTAGAGATGATGGCGACCTCTAGATCTTTCCCCAAACTCCGAACCGGCGACCTTCACCAATGTTGCAACCCATTAGATACTGAGAACCGCTTCAATGCACTAAAAATCGCGGAGGCTAGCCAAAACAAAGACGAGACGGAGTCCTCCCCGACGCCAACGAAGGCCGCCGTTGCCGGAGAGGCGAACTAGATCTGAGTCATGAGTGCTTTCGTTGTCGCCTTGGTGGAGAGAAAAACAGGAGTGCGTCGTGGCCACGCTCTAACTTTGTTCTTTCTATGTCCTTATTAAGTTATGCATTCTTTTGGCCTATGTTTGTTGAATATGCATTAAAATTCAGATTGATGTTGGGGTTTCAAATCTTTGTGCCAGCATTTATTTTTGTCGACCAAGGTTTCTTTTGTTGACATTAATGTACTGCAAATCCCATAGTCAAATTCTAAAATTTTAGTGCTCCAGATTCCATAACTCTGACAATACAAAGTCTACCTTAAACCTCAAATTATATCAACTTTATATAATATCTGTCTAACCAAACAGGATAAGACATCATATTATCATCTAATCTCGCCAAAACACTTATTCGTTTAAGAAAATTCACCAATGAACAACTTCAAGCTGAAACTCCTATAACTTATTATCCTGGGGTAAAATGAAAAATAGGGTGAGTAAAACAAAAATAAAATATAATGCAACACTCATCCTAACACATTCCATCTTTCTACACTATCTTAACTCTTGATATGATATAATTTTAATCTCTTACTAATCATGCAAACATAGCATCTCATCTTAAATCACTTGTATGCAACTTAAAAGAACTTACTACATTATTACGGTGCACTACAACTCTAGACTAACACTCACACTTAGACAAGGCGCTTAATTGCTCATTTTCTCCCACACTCAGAATAATACCTTTAGTGGCTCAACTACTGCCACACTCAGAACAAAACCTTTAGTGGCCCAACTACTCTCCAGAAAATTGGTCCGTTTTCTCCAATCTTCTTGACGATATTGGTTTGCTTCGAGTAAATTTTCCTTGTTTTTTGCTTTCGTTTATTCCTCGTTCTTGGAATCTCGTTCTTGGAATCTTCAGACCGACTGTTTAGTTCGGACCTCTAGAGTCTTAGTTTCAAAAATTTCATTTGTAAATTTTTTTCCTCCTAATTGGGCTATCAATCAAGGAGTGAACTTTTAATTAATGTGTGGTGTAAAAAAAAAGTCTAATTGCTATTTCTCTATATTTGACGTTGTTTTTACTAAAGTCACAGTTTTGTGACTTTTTGAGAACTGTACAATAACAAAAAGGTGAAAAAAAAAAAAAATTTCTCCCCAAAAAGTTTTATACCTATTTTTAAAACAACTCTTATTTTATTTTAAAATAATTTTAAATGATTAATATTTGTTTTGTTTTGTTTTTGTTCATTCGAGATCAATTTCTCTTTGTAAATTGTCAAATTTATTAAAATTTTAAAAAATATCTAAAGTCATCGTTTATACAACTGTTTTTACCAATAAACTAGAAGTTTCCATAGTTTTTACGGTAACAGTCTTTACAACAAAATTTTATATAGCCAAAAGTTTAAAGCGAAACTCAATATTAACAGTCCTTACTAATCGATCACTAAATGTATGTATACTTGCTAGCAATGTTAATTAATTAGAACATGGGGTATATTTGTATTAAATATCATCTTGAGCTCCACACTAGTTTTCCCTCGCCACCCATTCCTATAGCTACCACTTGAGTTCTACGTCAGTCTTGTATTAGCATGGAGTGCCAATAACATCCACACTATATGTGATTAGTCCATTGCCTACATGAATGATACCATATAGATGCAAATATATAAAACATATATACTTCATTTAGTGATCGTACTATTAATTAATGATACAATCTAAGTGATATATGTTAATGCGCTTTAGTCAATTATTAATTTTGTTCTAGCAAGCATAACAAAAGTTAAGATACTGAGAGAAGTTTGAACTCGAATTAATACATGACGAATAGACACAACATGATTTGAAAATTGTGTGGAAATTACATGTTTATATGTTACAATGCAATACATACAAAATAGTAACTCCTAGCATATTTTGAACATGTTAGCACTCGTTTTGACATAAATCCTAGATATATAAAAAAAATCCCAAACATCACTACCGAAACATAAGTGCATAACCGAAAAAAACCAAAAGGAAGATGATAAAAATAAATTTTAGAAGAATGAAACGATTAAAAAAAAAAAAAGCAATGGTTTGGAAAGTCAAAACTATATATTTATGAAGGTTAAAAATGACAATAAAAAAAAAGGCATGTCAGTTATGAAAGCTTTAGACATTTTTTTCTTCCAAGGCTTGAAACTCCAGAACGAATCTAGGACCATTGATCTCTTAGCTTTCCTCGTCATTATCCAATTTCCGGAAAATGATTGGTGCACCGTGCTGCGGATAGAGCAACATAAGGACGGTAGGTGCGTGCTGGTAAGTAGGAGCCAAGTGAAATGTGAAACGTTGGATCATTACAGCTAGGGTCAATTTGGCTTGAAGTATAGCAAGATTCTGACCAATACATGTTCGGACTCCAAGGCCGAAAGGTATGAAGCCAACCGGGTGTTTCGAGGCACGCGGTACCCCATCGGCAAACCGAGCTGGATTGAATTCGTTCACATCATTGCCCCATATGGCTTGGTCATGATGGACTGCTATGATTGGGATTAAGAGCTCCGTGCCACAAGGGATTTTGTAGCCTCCTAGCTTAACATCCGATTTCGCGCGTCTAATCGTCGCTACTATTGGTGGATACAACCTTAGAGACTCGTTTAGGATCATACTTAACTGCAAAATTTGAAAAGAGACATGAAGAAAACATATCAACATATCTTCTTTTTATATTTACACTTTTGCCCTTGGATATTGCCAAAAAGTTTCCTTGATATATGTAGAATTTAACTTTATAAAATTTATAGATTAGGCGACAAAAAGACCATGATTAACGGTAACGGAAACTGTCTATCACAAATTCTGCCTTAATCTTGTAATTAATATTTTTATATTTCCGAAACTGAAAGAAAACAAAGTAAAGATCAGAAAGAGAAAGCGCACCGTTTTAAGCTTAACGACATGGTCTTTTGTGGGGACATCACGTGAGCCGCAGACCCTGAGGACCTCATCACGTGCTTTGGCCTGCCACTCCGGGTGCATGGATAGCAAGATGGTCGTCCACGTCAGCAGATTAGAAGTTGTCTGTTTCCCGGCGAAGAAGAAGCTTTTACACTCCTCCACAATATCCTGAACCGTCACATTCGCCGCTTGTATCATTAGCCCCAATAGATCCTTAGCCGCCGGCTCCTTACCATCCTCGCCGTCGCAAGCGCTTTTTCTCCGCCGCTCTATCAGCCTCAACAATGACTTCCTTATCTCCTTATCTAACTTCCAAGATTTTAAATTCCCTCTTGTCGGGAAAAATCTAAAAAAGTCAAAAATTGAAAAATTAACTAAACGTTTCGGTTTCTAAACCGTTTATATCTGTAGACAAAAAAAATTATATATATATATATATATATAATTACCTATAACCGGGAATAAAGACTTTTTGGAAAGCTTCGGCACATAGAAGCATTTGTTGAGCTTGAAGTCGAAAAATCGCTCTGCCATCTTCATAGCTACTTCCAAAAGCTGTTCTACTAATAACATCTTCAGTCAGAATCTGAAAACACTCGTAGACATCGACCTCAACTTCCCCGGTTTCCGATATCTTCTCCGACCATTTATCAAGCATATCCGTTACACTCTTCAACACCACCGGCACAAGTAACTTAAGATTCTCCATGTGAAAAGTAGGGCTAATAATTTTGCGATGATGAGCCCATTTTTCGCCTTTGAGACTGAGAAGTCCGTCTCCTTCGAGTTGTTTAACAAGTGGGTGAGCTTCGTTCTTCTCATAGAACTCAGACTTGGAGAAGATTTCTCTGATGAGATCAGGATCTGCTACGGTTAACCGGAAAGTTGGACCGAACCATACCAAAAATGTAGCACCTGAAAATTAATATGATTTTATAATTAAATTAATTAATTAGGTGACAAAAGAAGCTGTAAAACATGAACAGATCCTCAACTTGGGAAATTTGATAAAAAAGAGGGTATGGTCACTGCCGTTGCTATTAATGACTAAGTGCTCTTTCATAATTTACAACATTGGTGCTATTTAATTTACTGCACAGCAACCAAAATTTTCAATTCTTTAATTTTTTAATTAGACTAAAGAAAGAAGACAAGAGTTAACAGAGGGGAAAAATGATGACTAAGCCCGTGAGGAAGAACAGAGCCTCCTTTTTCACATCAAAGTACTGACATCATAATTTGATCATGACAAAACAAAACAAAACACATAAAAAAAAAAAATCATTTTTATATCTGGGTAATAAAACAAAAATCATTTGCATTGCTTGACTTGAAAACACACTGCGTACCATTTCACAGAGAATCGGACCAAATCACTAAAGTTCCAACCTTTTAAAACACCAATTATCATTACAACTTGAAAAATGACAAAAAAAAAAAAAAGCCAGAAATTGGCTGAAAATAATTTTGAAGAAGAAGAAGCAGACACTTTCCCATAACATCCAGAAAAAATAACCAAAACAAAAGAGTTTTATGTTATTTATATAAAAATAAAGTTTTATGTTTCATTGAACCTTTTCAATTCCAAAGAAAAGTTTTGCATAATTTTTTTACCAAAATCTGACAAATTAGAAACAGAGTATCATAAGAAGTGTTTAGAAAACTGTCTGAATCTGAAAAAAAAAAGTAGAGATAGAGGCAAAAAAGAACTAACCATAGATTTTTCTCCAGTGATGGTAAAAAGAGAGAACTCTTGGGAGAATATTGTGAGAAAAAGGCATAGGATGAGAAGAAGCTTTAAGCATCATTCCAACAAGTTCTTTAACATTTCCGATGAAGAAATGATAAGGAGGACCACGAATTCCTTGTTTTGAGAAATGTTCTTCAATCTTTCTTGGTCTCCACCATAACAAAGACATACCTTTCACTATCACAAGACTGAAGATTATAGACAAAACAAAAACCTTTGGAAATAACCAGCTGTTACTGCTAGCTTCCTCCATTGTCGGAAAACAAAAAGAAAGTGAAAAAGAGAGAAGAAAATACAAAAAGAAGAGCTAAAGTTTGTTTCTTTGGACTTTGTTTCGTTAGAGTGCCGGAGAAAGAGGGAATGAGGTGTTAAAAAGGCGAATTTTTTTCTCTATCTTTAAATTTTCTTCTTTCTTTTT
>VBRH01001214.1:33254-46522 GCA_014578085.1 Cardamine resedifolia | reverse complement strand
ACTGAGATCCATATATATCTCTAGAGAGGAAGAAGCCCATAACAAGCGTACCTGACCATTACCATTACTGTGTTGGCTTTAGCCTGAAGTCAATAACCTCGATCGGTTTTGAAAACTTGCGCACCTCTGCTTGGTAACATTTTGGCTCTGTATTTGGTGAGGAAAGATCTTGTGCCAAGAATGTTATATAAAACAAAAATCCTGCGACGCGCACAAAATTTGCACTCACATACTTAGACAAACTTGAGATTTGTTCCCTGCAAAGAACAAGAAAGAAATAACAGTCAAGTTATAGATAGTGAAAAGCATAAAAAGATATATTATCAACACTAAGTAAGTCAAAGTGCATATGGAAATATAGACTCGTATAATGTGATTATCATGTAAATTAGTGACTTCCACCTCTTTTTTTTTTTGCTATGATAAAGTTCAAGAAAAAAGTAGAAACATTGCTTTAGACTAATGTCGTTACCATTTACACTTTCTTTTATAGTTATTTGAATTTTTGTAACATATATGAATTGTCAAATATATTTTTTTACTTATTCAACCAATAAAAGAGAATTATACCATTTTTATAGACCATGCACTATCCAGGCCGTCTCAAGCAAAATATGAGCCTTAGGCAAATTAAATATTGTGGGCTTTTCTCATTATAATTTTTTTTCTGGGGCCTTTTGTTTAAAGATTTTTTTTTTTGGGCCCTTTTGTTTAATTTTTTTTTTCCAAGTTTGGTATAGGCCCTAGGCAAAAGCCCAAGCTGCCTAAGGCTAGAGTAAATAACGACTACGAGTAAAAAGGTATTGAAGTAACAATTTAAAAATGGATTTGTATTTTAAAAATAACAATTTAAAATATGTAAAAGGGTATTGAAGTAATTTAATCAGTTGTTTCATAGTATCGGACTTGCTATTTGTATCCTTCCCCCCTTTTGCTATTCTTCCAAGGTTTCTTTTTTTGGGAGAGAGAAGGCTCAGTTCAGCGAGATTATCGACACAGAAACGCCTCGTTCCGGCCGGTCTGTTAAGATTGAAATTTCTGAGTCGTCTCACTGCCGATCTCTCTCTCTCCACTGGATCTGTCAGCGTTTTGCTTCAAGAAAAATGTGAAAACAGATCCTTGCTCGTTGTGTCTCTCCAGATCTTTACGTTTTGGGTATATAATAGTTTTTGGTTCATATATCCAAAATATTAGAAAACGGGAACTATTAGAATATTTATGATGGTTTGGTTAGATTGAGCATCTTAATTTGATTTGTTTCGGTTAGGTTCGGTTGTAATTTGCCGTCGCCTAGTAAATATCGTGTTTCTACATAAATTGGAAGGTTTTTTTTTTTCTTTTTCTTACATCGTGAGTAAGCATTATCCATCGTTGGGTTCACACAAAAGGATATTTCTAGGGTTTCGATCATGGCTACTGTTGACGATTCCATCCATAGCCAAGATTTGAAAGACCTCGATCCTCCATCACCACCAAAGAATGTTAATACAGAGGCCCAACCACCAGGTTCCGTCTTCTACAACGGAAGACTAATCATCAAACGATCTGAAATGTAGGAGCCAGAGCGAGCTCTTTACAAACAACTTAAAATAACGAGGTAAATAATATCTATCATTCAGAGTTATGTATAATTATTCAATCCTTTTCATGGATCTAGCTAGATTTTGTTATAGCAAGCAAGAAATTGGATACTCATAAGGTTGTTCAAATAATTTGCTTCTAGGGGTTTGATTACGTTTTCACTGTCGTCAACTTTGACTGGGATCCATATATATTGATGATGAACAGATCAATGAGGAGTTGCTCGATATGCTTATACAGACAGCCATTGAAGACCACGACGAAACACATGTTAGTGTTTGTTTTTTTTTTTTACTTTTATCTGCTTTTTCTAATGGTTCTCTTTCTATGCGCTTCTTTTACATATTTTTTTGTTCTTATCAGGGAACAAAACTTGAGTTTGACAAGTATGTGAGCGCAAATTTAGTACCATGCAAGGGTATTCTGTTTTACATCACATTTTGGGCCAACGATCTTATCTCATCAAACCAAGAGCCTAAGCTTTACCAAGCTAAGGTGTTGAACTTTTCTGATGAGGTCTCGGTTGAAATGGTCAGGCTAAAGCCAACACCGTAACCAAGTACACTCTTTACACTAGAATTTATCTTCTTGTTACATCATCATCATATGATTAGCTATTTGTCTTAATTCGTAACAAGATTACCTGAATTTAAAACGTAACATTTGGATCATACAGGTTATTCCAAGGTGCTAATTAATTAATTGTGGTGGCTGTTAAGACCTTTTATTTTAATTAATTAGTTATGTAATGATGTTTGTATGATAATTATTGTATCCGAGGTATCGATGTAGTTTATGCCATGGAAAAAATTTAACCAGTTTCCTTTTATTTAACTACTATAATCCTTTTCTCTTGATGATGATAACTACTCAACATCTCCCTACCTTGTTTGTACATCTTTTGGTTTTTATTGGAAGCTGGACATTAGAACATAACCAAACTTATTTCAATTAAATCGAACGAGAATACAATTTTATTCTAATTTGGTATGTTTATCTAGAGGAAAACTTAGTAATCATTCACATTGAATTACATAAATTAAAGCAAACAAATGACTAAAAAGTGTTGTGCTTGTGACTAAAATCTGACCAAGTATGAAAGTAACACCTAATTCAAACAGAGATCTTTCGAGGTAACTATGTAGCAAGCATTTGCGGATAATCATAGAAATACATCATTAGTTTATATGACTATACTATACTATAATTTATTTATTTTCAAGTTTTTATGCATAATTTAATTTACTTTTATGTCTAATGACTACTATAAATTATAGATATCAAAGTAAGGAGAGCACCATCGACCCAATAATGAACAAAAGATTTCCTCAAAATGCCATTTTTGCCCCTGCGACTTCTCCGTTTATCCCTCCCTCCCAGAACGACTTCTTTTATCTAAAAACCAAAGCTTTCTTGGTCAAGAAGCTTTCAGAATCTACCGACCTCTTTCTCACGAAGTTACTGCATAATTTCACTCTGAAACTTGGATTCCTTAGTGACACTTTCACTGTGAATTACCTCATAAATAGCTATGTCAAGCTCAGAGAAATCAACACTGCAGGCAAGGTGTTTGACGAAATGCGTGAACCAAATGTCATTTCCTGGACTTCGGTTATTTCTGGGTACAACAACATGGGTCAACCTCAAACTGCTCTTTCTATGTTTCAGAAAATGTATGAAGATAGTTGTGTGCTTCCCAATGAGTACACGTTTGCTAGTGTCTTTAAAGCTTGTTCGGCTTTGGCTGAATCAAGAATCGGCAAAAACATCCATGCCCGTCTTGAGGTTTCTGGTCTCAGAAGCAATACTGTGATGAGTTCTTCTCTTGTTGATATGTATGGGAAATGCAATGATGTGGAAACTGCTAGGCGGGTTTTCGACTCGATGATTGGTTATGGAAGAAACGTTGTTTCTTGGACTTCAATGATCACTGCTTATGCACAGAACGCTCGTGGCCATGAAGCTATTGAGTTGTTTAAGTCATTCAATGCTGATTTGACATCGGATAAGCCGAATCAGTTTATGCTGGCTAGTGTAATTAGCGCCTGCTCTAGTTTAGGTAGGCTACAATGGGGTAAAGTTGCTCACGGGTTAGTTACTCGAGGTGGTTATGAATCGAACATTGTGGTTGCTACCTCGCTTCTAGATATGTATGCGAAATGCGGGTCTTTAAGCTGTGCAGAGAAAATCTTCTTGAGAATTCGCTGTCATTCTGTAATATCGTATACATCTATGATCATGGCAAAGGCAAAGCATGGACTTGGAGAAGCAGCGCTTAAACTATTCGATGAAATGGTTGCAAGGAGAATAAAGCCTAACTATGTAACGTTACTCGGCGTATTACACGCTTGTAGCCATTCGGGTCTGGTCAACGAAGGTCTAGAATACTTAAATTCAATGGCTGAGAAGCATGGTGTGACTCCTGACACGAGGCATCACACTTGTGTTGTTGACATGCTTGGAAGATTTGGTCGTGTTGATGAAGCTTATGACTTGGCTAAGACGATAGAAGTAGGAGCAGAGGAAGGTGCGCTCTTGTGGGGAGCTCTGCTTTCAGCTGGTAGGTTACATGGAAGAGTTGAGATTGTTGGTGAAGCGAGCAAGCGATTAATAGAATCGAATCAGCAAGTGACAAGTGCGTATGTCGCGTTATCCAATGCTTACGCTATGGCTGGAGGATGGGAAGATTCAGAATCTCTTCGATTAGAGATGAAACGTAGTGGAAATGTGAAAGAAAGAGCTTGTAGCTGGATTGAGATAAAGGATTCAGTTTACATTTTCCATGCTGGTGATTTGTCGTGTGATGAGAGCGGTGAGATTGAGAGGTTTTTGAAAGATCTAGAGAAGAGAATGAAAGAAAAAGGACACAGAAGAAGTAGTAGTATGATCACAAGTTCATCGGTTTTCATTGATGTTGATGAGGAAGCTAAAGAAGAAA
Source organism: Cardamine resedifolia (assembly GCA_014578085.1). Classification (NCBI taxonomy): domain Eukaryota; kingdom Viridiplantae; phylum Streptophyta; class Magnoliopsida; order Brassicales; family Brassicaceae; genus Cardamine; species Cardamine resedifolia. Next base: position 42,003 of record VBRH01001214.1, on the reverse strand, counting down.
TGGTGAGTTTGCATTGTGAGAGATTGGCTTTAGCCTTTGGAATGATTCGTTTGCCTGAAGGATCAACGATTCGGATAATGAACAATTTGAGGATGTGTAGAGATTGTCATGAGGCTTTCAAGGTGATCAGTGAGATAGTAAAGAGAGACATTGTTGTTAGAGATGTGAATAGGTTTCATTGTTTTAAGGATGGTTCTTGTACTTGTCGTGATTTTTGGTGAATTTTGTTTATTCCATTTATTTAAAGTCAGCAGTATATGCCGATCATAGGTTCACATTCATCAGTAAAAACGGTTTAAAGGATATCATTTGAGCTAGTTTTTGTTTAGGTACGACTTTGATGGTATGTTACCAGTTTAACGTCAAGCTACATACAACCAAAAAAAAAACATGAAAATAGACTTGACTGCTAAGCCATTGCTGATAGTCGTGTTAATGACAGCGAGTCACTTGGCAAAGGCAGATCACTAAACAGCATGAATCACTGTATTCATAGTCCGAACCACCACTGGCAAGACTGGGACGGAAGGCTGATTAACTTGAAGAAAACCCTCCAACGAGGCTGAACTTAGACATAACAAGAAGTTGATGGACATTAATGGGGGCGGCTTTTGAGTGCGCAGCTGTTGGCCGGAGGATCTCGTGAGTCTCCTCCTTTGTGGTCTGGAAGATGCAGAAGCTGTTGCATGTGGGGGCACTAGAGTTGGTAGAGTTGATGGATTCACAATCTTCCGTTTCCAAGATCAATGGTGCTGGAACAGAGTCAGTGCCCTGCATTTGTGTTTCCACAGGGATCAGTTTTTGAACCATCAGAAGGTCTGTTACCTGCAAAGGAAATTAATCGCATAAGAGAATAACAGAAAACACACAAAACTTTTTACTTTGGACATAAGGTACACACACTCTATAAGCACAAAAAGAGACTAGAACGTCTCTTGTCTGATGAAGTACTAGTGAGCCTGAGTAGCAACATGAGTAGACCCAATAAGAACATCATATGCTTCTCTTCTGTCGATGGTGTTCCTAACACAAAGATTCATTATAAAAACAATCATCAATAAGGTAATCTCAAACATGTTTTGTTTATTCCAAACAATCAAAATGACAACTAGACTCTCTTAACAAACAACTCAATTGGCATATCAAATTTCTAACATCCTCCAGAAATCAACAAGTCAAAAAGCTCTGAAATCGTAATTACAGATACCTTTTTTTCTCTCGCCGCTAGAAGATGGCACCGTCGTCCATGCCATCACCGGCAGAAGCTGGATTTTTCACTTGATTTCCATTTAATTCCTTCTTTTTTTTCCAACAAATGTTTGCTTTCATACTCATAAATTAGCCTGGTAAAATTATAGCTGTACTAATCTACTATCACTCTATATTAAAACCAAAGTTTTTAATTATATTTACAATCCCTGCCATTATAAAATCTTTGATTTTTTTTTTTTTACTCCCTCATATTCTTTTTTATTATTATTAAATAATGTGTATTTTAGAAATTTTAGTTTCTACTATTAATTAAGAATGATGGGCAACATTTTGGTTGAGTTATTTAAGCTATATTTGATTCTATCTATACTATTAATCGAGAGAGAGGCATAAACAATTACAAGCCATTTAAGCTATTTTCAGTTATTACGTGTTAGTGTTAAAAAAAAAAATTGGAACAATTTTGACATTTAACACATCTATCTAAACCGATCCAAACCGACAATTTTGGCTGGCCCGCTTAAAAAACGCGGGATCCTAATTTAAAAAAAACACGGATTTTTTTTGTGACCCGATTTCCTTTTTCTAAAGCGGATTAACTAACCTCATTAATACTCTCTTAAATTAAAACTAAAATAATATATCTGGTGTAACTCACATATCCTAATTCTTTCTTTCTTTTTTCTTTTTTTTCCTTTTTGACAAATCAGTAACGGATACGATATATTTTGTTCGGCAAACCTACTTTAAACACCATATCTAATCAGTATCACTTGAATCATTGTTTCCTTAATAAAACATTAATACTATTATCTTTAACGCAAGTAGATTTATTAATCTTTTGGATTCTGAGGTTTTCTTTATCATCTTAGGTTCTTGGTTATACGACTTGATCAGTAGCATTGAAGGTTTTGGTTAAGCATGGAGAAGTTTTGAAAGGACGAATTGAAATCGAGCAGACTTGTGAAGAAGATGAGAGAAATGTGGGAGTTGGCCTTCAGCTGAAGAGATGTAAAACATCCGTTGTTGCTGAAACAAAGAAAAAAGATGAAAATGAAGATGAAGAGGATATGGAAGTTGAGCTCAACAAATACCCAACTGGTGCTAATACCGTCAAGATAGCGAAAATGCAGCGAGTCTTTTTCTTTTTTTTTTTTTTTATATCAAAATTGTTACTGTCTCCTGATTTTATCCTGAAAAATCTGAATATGATGATGATTCTCCAGGATCATTTTATCGCAATTTACAGAGGATCAAATGAGCAGATATGAATCTGTCAGGAGATCTGCTCTTCATAAATCTAACATGAAGAAGTTATATAATGATTTTTGACTTGCATTTATTTTCATTCAAAATATGATTTTTTTGTTTTTTTGTTTTCTTCTCGATGCAGTTATTACAGAGTATCACAGGGGGGAGTCAGAAGATCGACGACACAATGAATATCGTTGTGTGTGGTATTGCAAAGATGTTTGTTGGTTAACTCGTGGAAACAGGTAATGCCGTACGTCCAAATTTTTCAATTTATAGTTGTGTAAAAATTAAGCTCAATGGAACATTATTTGCAGCTCGAATTGTTATGGGGAAAAGGAAAGAATCAGGACTCAAGTTCGAATATTTGGTTTGTGGCTCTGCTTCAGTATAAATATTTAACTATTGAAATGAGAGGTAGTTTTTGTTTATATACAACTTTGATGGTATGTGACCACCAGTTTTACCGTTACACTACATACAACCAAAAGAAACGAAAAAAAGCTTGAAAATAGCTTAGCCATTCATACTTTTCTCATACGGTTACAAAAAGTACAATAAGCTTTATGTTGTACTCAGCCAAAGGAGTTAGCAAAGAACAGAGCCAAAAACCCAACCTAAGCCTGTTTCCACACAAGGCCTGTGCAAGTGTTTATAGTGTACTGAAATGCATCGTTTAGGAATCCCCAGTAAGGAGCATTATATTAGCATCTTGCTATGGTCCATATGCAACCCGAATAGAGAGCAAAATTCACATACAAATAGCATTCAATACCAGGAAACAAATGAAAGGCAGCTTGAGAATGCTACTTACTACTTTATTGGGTTAAACACAAACTTCGCAACAATTCTAATGTTGATATGAAACATAAATTTGGTGTACCAAGAATTATCATTAAATCACACCCATGCTGACATAAAGATTGGAGATCCATAGCCAAAGAAACGTGACAATGCCATAGGTTTACGAGGAAAGAAAAATAATTGGTATAGCTGCAAACAGAAGCTAGCAAAATTTTGAGCAGACATAAAGCTTCGTATATGGTGCCAAATTAGAAACCAAAGAACTTGTTGTAACATAATAATCAAGTGTTTAAAAAGAATCAATATGCTGATCAATGCTCAGTGAAAAGCTACTCTGCAGAATAAGATGACAAAACAGAGAGATACATACCTGCGGGAAGCTGATTATGCTGCAACATGATCTTGATAAATCACCGCAAAAAATTGTAGGTTTCAATTCCAAAATAGTTTGAACAGAACCGAAACAAGATTAAAGGGGCGCACAGAGCAGTGTCTTATCACAACTCTTATCACTACCTAATCTATATATCTAAGAATCCTGCTACTCCTCTATAAATATTCTTTTGTTAATCTTGAATACCCGGACACCAAAAAAGAAGAAAAGGCCTGAAACAGGACCCTGAGAGTTACTGCAAACTTAGACCTTATGTCCTTATCAAGTGTCTTCTCTCCAAGTCGTCCTTTCCTAAACTATTCAAGGTTTAAACTTAGACCTTATGTCCTTATCAAGTGTCTTCTCTCCAAGTCGTCCTTTCCTAAACTATTCAAGGGTAATACGCCTTGAAAACTACGCATTGCAAAATTTTCTAATTAGTAAGCGTTTCTATGGAAGTTCATGAAACCAAAGGAAATCTTGATCCAACGCTTGTGGGTTTCTCTTCTTCCCAAAACACTATTCTATTCTTTATAGGACCAGAGCCTATGTACAAAATAGAGTCAACACTTTGGGCCAACGATTCTTGATGAACTTAGAGCAGTCATGGCAACCTCAATCATCTGTATAAGCGCTTCCACATCATGGAAACTAAAATCGACAACTTTCTTGATAGCAGATATACAGTCTCCATGCTTTGTTTTTTCTGACGTGACACTGGCTGCTTTAAAAGCATTTTGGGATTTTGCTGAGGCTTCCATTGCCAGATGCATGCTCTCTGTCTGTATTAGATAAATATAAAATATCAGCTTTATTTAGCACAGGATGATAGAGAACAAAGACATGTACAACTTAGGCAACAGAAGCATCTTAATTTTCCACATTCTACGCAACTCCATGTTTCAATTCGTCAATCTTATAAGCCAAATAACTCTCCACTACACATCAGACTCTTTCAGTGATTTCCATACGGAACTCTAGGAATTTGTCCAATTGAAGAACAATATAGATTGTCCATGTAAAACAAAAATATGGTTGAATCATGCGTTGCATCAAAGATGTATAGGGAATGCATATACAAGGAAAGTAATCTAAGGTCTATTTGATCTTTCTCAACCAACTTAATGGCCTGGAGAAAAGTTGAGATTTCAAAACTCAAACAGCCAGGGCACGAGACAACCCAGCTCACGTTTTCAAATACTCCAAATCTATCATGCCAATAATTGATGAAGGTGGGATAACTTACAAAGTCCAATACTGGAACAAAATTTAGTTGGCTTCTAGCAACAGGGAGAAGGTTTCCAGCAACATGGGAAAGACCTCTTTTAGTTTTAGCAGACTTATCAATCACCCCTTGATGATTAAAACTATCGACATCAGATGCAGATGATGACGGTGATTCACCTGAGGAAACAATTAAATCAACAAGATGTGACTTTATTGAAATAGACAGCAGTAAGTAACTTTTCTGTATAAATAGATCACAAGCATATTTACTTTTTGTCCAGATATTGGGAACTTCCAGCATAAGTTTTGACTTAAAACACTTAAACCCATAATAAAGCTGTAAACTATGAAAAGGTGGACATACTAAGCCAGTATAGCAGGAATACGTTGACTACTGCTGAGAGAATCTTAATAAGTGACCAAAACAAAATGTTACTTGATTGTATGGCAGTGGACATATTCTGAGAGAACTTTGACTCAAGCAAAAGAAACCACTGAGGACCATTTTAGACAATGAAAGTTACTATAATTCTGACTTCACTAATATTGAAAAGGAAACTTCCAGGAAAAAAAGTTCACTCACTGATATGATCATAGATGCAAAATCCAATATTACCTTGAGGAGTCATAAGTACCATTTTTTGCAATTCATTCCACTCTCCACTCCGACCTTGACTTCTGCCAAACACTATCCTCATGCAAGCCACTTCTGTGCATTTATAGGCCAAAGCAGCTGCAGCCATTTCTTGACTTGTTTCATATTGATGGGCACAGCTTCTGTGACAAACAAGCAGAGTGTTCAATGACCACAAAATCATAAGAGAATCAACATCATTATGTCAAACACCAATACCTAAAGACACTGGATTCCTTAAAAGTTTCCTCAGTTGTAAGGAAATGGGAAATGAGCAAGCACAAGCATTCACTTACTCTGAAAGTTTTGCAGCAGTATGGTAAGCTTCAACATGGCTCATCCTACCCCCTTCCACATTCTCAGTACTGCACCTCTCTAAAAATGAAGCTCCACGGAGAAACCTCAGAGCCGCTTTAAAGGTTTTCTTCTTGTATTTATAATCAAATCCAGAGCTCTGAGTTCATTGAGATAGAAAGAAAACCAAATTAATAGCAATAAAACTAGCAGAAGAAAAACAGAAGCGATTCATAATTCTGTTACATCATTTGATTCATTCGTTTATTTATTGCAGATGAAACTTGATAAAATTCTGACCTTGAAACATTCAGCAAGCTTTCTCAGGTTTTCAGCCTCCTGAAGTATAGCATTCGCAGCCTGGCAGGATCTATCCATAGTCTCATGAGAACTGGCACCAAAGTTCTTTACCCCAGCTCTATTTTCGAGGACAGTTTTCCTACTTGTGCACGGTAAATCACCAAACTCAGAGTTCTGTTTACATACTTCTGGTTTAGGCTGTTTCCTGTGTCCAGAATGAGTTGTCGACAAAATCTCACAATTAGCTTTCTGAGATAGGGGTATTCTATTGTTAACAATTCTACTCCCATCATCACCATATTTCATGTTTTGGTCTTTCCGAGATATGCTCTCTCCAGCTGATGGAAGATTTTTCGGGCATGAAGACCTTGCAGGGGAAGAGGAAACCGATTCCACAGGGGATGCTTTTACTTCTTCCCCACACAGTCTTCCACTTTTATGTGATCCAAAAACCTTTGAAGAGCTTGATGTTTCTACCCCAGAAATCTGCCCACTTCCTCCAGAGAAGTATCGACATGAGGCATCAGCATTCCGATGTTCTTGAGAGCCATCAGCCTGAAACAACAATTCATTTCTTTGGTGTGCTTTAGATTCCGAGACTGAAATCTTAGTTGTTATCGCCTTTTCCACTGAGGGCTCTTTTTCCTCACCATCCGCATACAAATTTAAATTGTTCTCTTTCTGACCCTTCTTGTTACCCATCAACCTTAATTTCCTCACAGGACTACTGATTTTTCCATGAGCTTTTGTACACAAGGAACCACTACCAGATGTCAGCTGAGGTTTATCGTCAGGTTTCTTTTTAGATGCGAGTAATCTTTTCTTTGTGTTTCGCTCTACATCTGAAGTGTAAAAATCATTGTCATGACGCTTTGTTTTTCTCTCTGCTGGAGTCCCTTCCGGATCTTGATTCCAATGTATTTCTTCTGCTTTAATATCTCTGGCGAGTTTGTTGCCATCACCAGTCTTGACATGCATGGAACCATCACTTTCTTGTTTGTCACCCTCCTTTTTCTTCTTGATCTTTATCTGACTTCCAGTACCTACAATAATAACAAGTTATATTGATAAAACGAAGCCCAAGTACGTTGAAAATGTACATTAGCTGTTATAGGGCTGAACCAACCTGCTGATCGCCAATTTGCTTTCCGGTCAACATTATCCTGAACAAAAGTGTGTGAGACACCAAGTTTTGTGGATATCTGAGTCGCATTAGGTGTTTCTATCGGCAGCTTCATGCTTTTTATTTTATAAACATGCGAGTTACTTTTAATAGGCTTTGCAGTATCACCCAAGATATTGCTTGAAACTCCTTGTGAGAACTCTTTCACGTTAGACTTCTTTTCAACTGGACAAGGCAATGAACCACAAGTTAAAGGTTGGTAACCTCTATCAGCATTACTAGCATCGGAGAGAAGTTTAACACCAGTCTCAGGACCATGAGCCTCACTAGCATGAAATGATTTAATAGCGTTTATTGTCTCTTCCTCACTGATGCCACAGTGGTTCATTCCAGGCCTACAAGAGATTCCAGGGAGGATGATAAGGTAATATGATAATATGATAATCTGAAAGTTCTGCACAAGTTTGAAGGAACAAATCCAGAAAGTAAAAGCGTTGTCAATACAAGTTTCTCTAACACTTGACCAGCCGTTCTAGGCAATAAGGCCTTAAAACAATTGAAAGAATCCTCCTATAAATAACTACGAAACTTGATTCAAACTAACCATGATAGCAACTAAAAAGGACTAATGCTTGCTTGAATCAAATACAAACTGTACTTGAATAGGAGATATATTATACACTAGACAGCGAATGGATGATATAGAACATATTAGATACTTACAGCCAGGTTTGCATGCTACATAACCACTTATCAGGTAGCTGCTCAGGATTCAGGCCAAAGGGCAGTAGCCGCCATTTCTCACACCTATCACATAGGGCCCAATTATCAAGGTCAAGACTGGTGGATGAAGGTGCAACCGCAGAATCAACCCTAGTGTCCATGCTAGTTTGACCGACATATGTAGTATTCTTGAAAGGCATCTTTGAGAAAAATTTATCACCAAAACGATTTTTGCTACTGTTCTGCTTCAACTTTATTGGACATGTCTTTTTCTCCATCTCAGCATGTTTCCCAACAACGTTAATGTTGTTTGATTTAGCAAATGCGACTCCGGGCTCACTTTCTCCATCCTTTTTAATACCTTTCTGCAAGTTATTTTTTGTTCTAAGCCCATCATTAGTAGAACTTTCCCCACCTCCACCACAAGTTGAGTTCTTCTCCCTGGCTACCTGACTAGTGGATAAAATTTTTTGCTTCTTCATCTCACCAATTGATGAAGTCTCATTCCAAGTGGTAGCACCAAAGCAGTCTACCCCTTTCCTCCTCCTTCCACTTGGAGTTTCCTCACAACCTAAAACATCCGGAAACTTGTTCTGTGTCTCAATAGAAGGTTCCTTTCCCGCCTTAAGCACAGGTTGATTTTCTAATAAAGTATATTTCTTCTCCTTATCCTTCACAAGAATCAGACTATCAGGAAGAGGCGACATCAGTAGATCCTCAGGGACAGGAATAGCAGTCATTTCCTGTTTCATTAAATTAACAGTAAGTTGGCTAAAAATTCAAACTACTTAAATCACACAAAAAAAAA
>VBRH01001214.1:0-21169 GCA_014578085.1 Cardamine resedifolia | reverse complement strand
GGACAGCCCATTTAGACATGGTTGCTAATGGGTTTGGTCCTTAATGGGCTTGGTCGTTAATGGACATGGTCACTAATTTGTCATAATTAAAATGGAACGGGTCAAAATGGGTGTGGACAGCCCATTTGACACCTCTAATGAGGTGGGAGCATTCAGCGACGAGCTGAAAATTATGAGCGACGAATTAGGAGTTGTATGGCGATTAGCTGGGAGCTCTCTTGACGATGAGTTGTGAGCAGTCATCAACAAGCTAGGAACAATCAGCGACAAGTTAGAAGCTGTAAGCGAAGAACTGTGAGCAGCAAGCGACGAGCTAGAAGCAATGAGTGTTGAGCTAGGAACGGCTACCGACGAGCTGGGAGGTGCGAACAGTCAGTGAAAAGGTAGAAGCAGTCAACGACAAGGTGAAAGCAGTTAGCGACAAGATAGGAGCAGTCAGTGACAAGGTGGGAGCAACCACCGACGAGCTGGGAGGTGGGAACAGTCTGCGTTAAGCTAGATTCAATCAGCGACGAGCTGAAAGCTGTCTGACTACAAGCTAGGAGCTCTCCTGACGACGAGTTGTATGCTGTTTGGCGATGAACTGGACGCTATCTGGCGACGAGTTGGGAGCTCTCCAAAAAGCACTAATGTATTCAAACTCGTTTCGAGAATAAGTGCAATCTCGAAATGTGTTATTGAAGCTATTTGCTAATCTCTTTGGATCGGAGAAACTCCGTTAATTTTGATCGTCTCCGTTATGATGTTACTTGGATCACTCTGCTACGTCATTGTTGCAACTTTGATCGTCACCTTTAGGACTTGGGTCCCCTTCTTGATTTTTGTCACATTGACTTTGTTTCTTTAAGAGTAAAAAAGCTTTGTCCTAATTGACAGCGCCAGCAGAAATTGGCTCGACTTAAATAGCAGTAAAAAACAATTGGAATCAAAGCAAAAAACAAAAAAAAACAAAACATAAGTTTTAATATTTATTAATAAATGTTAGATTACATATATATATATTAATAGACTATGGATCTCTCGTATAAAAGCATTTTTATCGGTCATATTTGAAAGAGTATCTTAAAATAAAATAAAAATAATAAAAAGAAGAAAAAGTAGGAAAAAAGGGAGAAACATATCTCATTTGAGAGATTTTGTCAATAGTGTTAGATACCCTTAATCTAATTGTCTCTTTTTTAGTGGCCAATTTTGTTTTTTAAATAAAATATTAATAATTTATTTTTGAGAGACGCAAGAGACTCATGTTATTGCTCTAAAACTATTTATGTGAAAAAAAGTTATGAGAGAAGGGACTCTTTATTTTTTCTCTTCTCCTTTATATAGCATTTATCTTCCTTTTTATGTACCATTATTTGACCATACATTTAAGAAATGACCAATTAACTCAAAAATTTTTTGACTATGAAAATAAATTCATGAATTAAATCACAAATTAATTATAAATTTTTTACCATGACCATACATTCATGAATTGAATCATAAATTAGTTATGATTTTTAATAAAATCTAAGATGACAACAAAAAAAAAGAATTATAAATTAGTTAAAATTTTTGACTATAACCATACATTTATGTATGAATTATAAAATAATTTTAAAGTTTGACCACTTTCTCTTAATTAGGTAGGGATTTTTGGATTTTGTAAAATGATGGCCTCCAATGTTATAAAATGAGTTAGTGGTGCAAATTTTAACACCAACAATAACATACAGTCTAGAAAGAAAAACCAAAAAAAAAAAAAAATCGTCCAAAAATAAATAAATGATGAAAGTTGCTGCAATCTGTTTGAGTTCTTGTGTCATTTTCTCTCTTCTTCCGGCCAACTTTTCGCAAGGTAAATAACACTATATGATTAGATGCATGTTTGACCCAAAATAAATAAATCATAATTAGATGCGTGTTTTTTTTGTTTCACCAACAGAACTGTCTGGGTTATAAAATTTGTTTCATATTACTAAGTCTATTTTATTTTTTTTACTTTTTCTTACATGTAAAACAAAAAATAGAACAACCAAGTGGTTCACTGACACAAGAACCAGTGTACTGTCGTTCGAGACAATTGTTCCATGGATCATGCACAGACAGAGGCAGTCCAAGCACCACTTGTTTGCTTGACTTTTTGGGTGCACGAAGTGCAAGTGAAATGCCTAAGAACTGCAATTGCACTCCTCAGCCCAAGAACATGCGTCTTTGTGCATGTCAAGTTGTTTGCGATGGTTGTTGTAATTAACACCTATTAATACATTGATAATTAATTATTTTTCAGCATATTTTTCAATTATGAATAAAAAAAATTAGTCTCCAAAAATGCCCTAGATCTCATATATCTGTTGAACCATTTTAAGGGGTCATATATTCTATTATTTCGAGATTATTTCCGTGACCAGTCTGTTATAACCTTATAAATTTTTACACCCTTTTCTGAGATCATTTGTCGCGACCATTCCATTTTACTTCAGAAATTCAAATATCAAGATTTCGCTACACAACTTAACAAAAATATAGCTAGAGAGATGAAACATATATTTACTAGAATGTATAAAAAACTTGTAGCAAGCAAACGAATACTTTCTCTTGGTCAATGATTCCTTAAAAATTTAAAGTTATACATTTTGCAAGTTTTTTAGTTTGACAAAAAAAGGATTGATTAGATTGTATGGTATTAGGAGATAATGCGCTCACGAGATTCATATCTAGGGATGAGAAATGTTAGATGACTACAAATCAATGAAGTACGTACATATATACACTCTCATGGAAATTCATATTGTACATTTTCCAATGGAAGCAAACAAACGAAGGAAACAAAAGAATCCACATGCCAAACAAAAAGGAACGAATTTAGAAGTAGCAAACGCCAATGGAAATAAATTAAGCCGATAAGGCCTCAACTTCATACATGTTTACTTCATCAGACATCATATAATATCACCCATTAAAGCTTCAGTTATTACTCGTCCCACAATCGCCGTTCCTATTCCCAGCGCTGCAATACTCCCTCCTTGCGGGTTCGCTGACGTTGGTCGTTCATCTTCTTTTTGTGGCTCTGATCGTGTTGGTGGAAGTTGTTGTGACAGTGGTTGCAGTTGCGGTGAAGAATATTGTTTGTATGGCTGTGATTGCGATTGCGATTGTGTATGCAGTAGTGGCTGTTGGAGTTGAGACTGTGACTTTTGTGGTTGCGGTTGCAGTTGCGGTGGTGAATAATGTTGGTATACATGTGACTGGTGATATTGCGGCTGCATATAAATTGGCATTTGACCGTTGCTCGACCCAGCATTTGCTCCTGGTTGAACAATGGCGTAACCAGAGGTTCCGTGAATCGGATACATAATAAACGGTTGGGGAGCTTGTTCCGCAAGAAATCTATACATGAAGCTCAATGTTCCTTTTTCTCCATGCGAATCCCACACACTCACACCCCGCGTCACCAAAATCATACCGTTATCATCACCACCACCACCGTTAGTTAACGGAAGAGACGGTGGTTGTAAATCAATGAGCTCTTTAATCGGGACTTTGACTTCACCAACTTCTTTATCCCCAAGAATCATCCTAACTCCGATCAGTTTCATAATAAGGGTCAAACGACCTTCTCGAACTAACTTCTCGTCTAGACAAAACTTAACTTCATGGTCCCATCTCGGGTTTCTAAAGGCGCAATAGACGACATGAGTATTGGTCTTATCTTTAATTGTTGTATTACCTTCACGGATCATAACGGAAGCGTATACGCTCATCTCATTGCCGATGCTGACCTTACTTATGTCTTTAGCGGATTTGATGATGAGCTCTAGGGTCAGTTTTGTCGTTGTGGTTTGAAATTTAGGGGAATATATGACGGACTGACCTGAACTCGCTGGATCCGTGTTTGGATTAATGGGTTGACCATGCGATAACGAATCATCTGGGGCTAAAGGATAAAGATCATTAACCGCTAGTACTGCCGGGCTAAACCGGTACGCGAAGCTTAGCGTTCCTCTGGTCACATCAGTGATTTTCAGAGGGTAAATCACCAACCTGAGTTTACTGTCGTTACCGTTAGTTAACGGTGGAAGCGGATTTGAGCCAAGAAGCTCCTTAACAGAGACGTTGACTTCTCCCAAATAAAGGTCATTCTCACCTTTAAGCCAATAGCTAAATAACTTGACCTTGAGGGTCAGTCTGGCTGCTTCCTCGTTGACGGAGAAGTTAACGGAGTGATTCCACGTTGGATTGGAACCACCGTGAAAGTCAATGGGTGTTTTGGCCGCTTGTTTCTTTTGAATATTGTCGCCGGTGAGTGAAACGATGGCGTATACGTCCATCTTGTCCGCGACATTGATATGGCCGACGTCACTGGCTGAAATGATTTTGAGCTCGAAGATTGGATTATTCTTCTCTCTGGCTCTTTGCAACTCCGGGGGAGACATTTCCGGGAGAAGAGTCGAGTATTGTGTTTGGCAGATTTGGCTAATGTGGAATTTTGATAAAGATATTTATCGAGAAATGCGTGGACATCTTTTGATGTGTTACAACAATATACGAAGCTATGACCGAAGTTTATACAAATTATTTTTAATTTTAAACAAAATTTATATTAGAGTATATCTAATAAATCATTATTTTTCATGTTTGGAAAGGAAGTCCACTGATGAACTAGAGTATATCTCATTAAACAAATGAAATATACTCTAACTAAAGTCGGTAAAATAAAAAAAACTCAGTTGATATGCTTCAACTTGATCCCCAATATATTAATGTTCTCACAATCTATACTAAAAATAACATTAAGCACACAGCTGGAAACAAAGTCCACTTTTTAACTCCTTATATTAATTAACTAATGATTTACAAAAAGGAATATTAAGGGAAAAATGTTAATTGATCGAGTATGGAAATCATAACTAGAATTTAAATAGTCTCGTATTATTTTTGTTATTCGAATCAAATTATCTATGTAAATTACTTTATTTAGATATAGCCATATTGTAAAGTGTAGAACATATTTCTCGCATGGATTTGGTTTCTTCACCTAACTTTCCTTGAAATCTACTTCGGCTATACATTTTTTTGTCACTTTCTTCACTTGTTCCAAGTTCTTTTGCTCTCTGTTTTGAGTTGCTATGGGTAGTCTAGTTTGTATTCAGTTTCGGTATATGTAAAGCTTAATATTAAAACAAAACAAAATGTAAGTTAACGTAAGAAAATGTAAAAAGGGGGAAAATTCTACTATACCATACAGAAATTTCCCGTGTAAATTATTAAAACCATCTTTATTTACATATTTATAATAGTTTGGGTTTGACAGATATATCAATCAAAATCTGTGCCACGCACGTACCTTAAAGACTTAAACTGAGTCAATGTCGTCCAAAATACTTGGGCCAATATGCGATAGAACTATTTTTGCGGCATCATCAAAAAATGGGTTTAGTACTGTCGCCTTTTATTGAAACGACGGCGTACATCAGTCGCATTGAATAGCCGACGACGCTAGCTGATATGATTTGAGCTCAAGAATTGGGTTCTCTAAGGTTCTTTGTAACCGACGGGAAAACATTTTCGAGAAAAGTTAGTCTCGTCTTGTCTTGTCCTTACAAATGTGAAGTAAGAAAAGATCGATATTCGTTTACACAACTGCGTGGACATTTTTTTGGTTAAGGCGTGGATTCTGATTTTACAATATTATAGGAAGATAAGATAACATGGATGTCATTTCTCGAGCGACGTTAGTTTTTACTTTTTATATACCTCAAAATGGCCCGTTATAATGTAAATAAACACCATGTTGTACACTAGTCATCCTATTTTATAATAAGCTGAAAAATTCTTTAACTGTTTCTGTTGCATACGGACTAATTCATATATCATAGAATGATTAAGAGGTACAAAGTTAGCATATACGCCAGGCACAAAGTATTAAATTGGGGTTAATCTATATACTAATAACAAACTGAATAAATGCGAATAGACTCTCATTAATGTCTCTTCAATAAACAGTTGTGAATGTTAGAAATTGCAACTTTAGTTATGTATTTTCATATCTATTTATTCGGCTTCATTTTACAATTTCCATTTTTTATTCATTCATTTTTTCATTTTTTTTTAATGAATATTGGGGTTAATTTAAGACAATAGAAAACTAAGAATAAAATAAAGAGAAAATTTTCAAGAAATTGACCCTTTTGAAATTTCAAAAATTGACTTTGAAATAAACGTAAATTTTTGCTACGCTAAAATCATTATCGTTTAAAGTCTTAACTATGAATTTTTTTTTTTTGAATGAAATTTAATTGATTTTAAACGATCTATTAATGTAAGCTAGCATTTTTTTCCATAAAAATGATGATATTAATTGAAATTCAAGATACTAATTAACCAAGTAGGCGAAAATATACAACTTGAAAGAAATCAAGCATTTCAGGGATTGTTTTTAGCTTAATGTATGTGCAGCTGAGCTGAAATCTCTCTTAGCATGCATTAACTGAAAATTGAAATTAGGTCCAGAAGCCTTTTAACAAAAACAAAAAAAAATAATATCCCTGCAAATGTTAAGAGATACCTTCTGATTTGCCTTGTAAAACATTCGTTAGAACTAGAGCAACTCCTTCAAATAAATGTCTTGAAAAGCCCATGAAAGTAACAGCTTTTATCCATCAACATGTCTACATTTGTAAAAGTATTTGAAAATGTCAAATTTGTGTACCGTCTTAAATGGAAATGGTTTTTGGATTTTTTTTTGTTTTGTTTTATATTTTTTTAAAATCTAAAAATCTAGTTTATAACCATTCATGATTAAAAAAAAAATTCTTTAAATAATAAAAAATCTGGATTTTGGTGGTTTTTGCACATTTGTAAAGAGAATCCAAAATTTCACTTTAAAAAGTTTTTGAGAGATTTTGTCAATTTTTATTTAATTCTTTTTGAAAATATGCTATTCAAGCAACCATTTTTTTTTTTTATAGAGATTTGTGTTGTGTTAGGATATTATATGATATGATATGATTTGGTGAGATGTGATACAATATGATTAGATACTTGTATATCTGTAGTAGTGATATTCTAGGATTAAAGTATCTTTTTCCTTTGTGTATAAGGCCATTCATGCCTAGAGTTAATACACAGATAATTCCTTTCACTTTGCCATGGTATCAGAGCCATAAACGATCTATCATCTCTAAAATTATTTTTTTCGTCTTTGTCTTTCTTCTTCCTTAAACTCTGTTTCATCAAACATGGCAATATGCACATCAACTGGCGCATACACAAATTGCTTGATGTCTCCTTATTACTTGAATCCTTCTGACAGTACTGGACAAGTTCAAACTCTGATCTTGTTAAACAGAACCAATTACGAACACTGGGCGAAGTTGATTTTAAACTCGCTCCGCACAAAGAGGAAGCTAGGGTTTATTGATGGAACCCTTCGAAGACCATCTGATGATGCTGATCAAGCAAAACAATGGGACATGGTCAATTCTATGATCATTGGTGTGGAACCAAAGCTTCGCCCTTGTAACGCCCCGACCGCCACCGTCCGTAGGTCCCCACGCCCTCTCTCGGCCCATGGGCTCCACCCTCGTCCGACGGTCGGTATGTTATTCCGGGAGGCTTTAAAGACTTATTACTGTCCGTACATATCACCACATGATATTTTCCTGTGTTTTGTCCTCACTCACACGGTACCGACAATCGCTTCCAGATAGGTCACCCATCCTAGTGTTACTCCAGCCCAAGCACGCTTAACTGCAGAGTTCTGATGGGACAAGTGACGGAAAAGATAAGTGTCCTTTGGTGATATAGGTAGCCAAATCAATTCTTTTAAGCCTCTTCTCCACATGCACCACCATATTTTCTGAAACCGGGGTGTTACAGCCCTTCCATCTCTCTTGTCGATAGTGCCAAGGTTATGTGGGCAAGTCTTCAACATCGGTTCTCCGCGAGTGATGATACTCGAACTCATCAGTTACATGCGGATATCACCGCATGTAAACAAGAGGGTGACACAGTGGAGATTTATTTTGGCAAGTTGAAGGTTATGTGGGATGATCTTGCTGATTTGGAGAAGGCGTTCTCATGTTGCTGTGGAACTGGAGATTGCAATTCCATGGTCAAATATGAGAAACACATGGAGAAGATAAGATTTCATCAGTTTCTCATGGGCCTTGACACCACGAGATTTGGTACGGCTCGGTCAAATCTTTTTAGCAGAGGCACTGATTTGAATCTTGATGCAGTGTACTCGCAAATAATCCAAGAAGAGCGTCATTTGAATGTGATGCGGAGCACCGATGATCGTGTTCCTGTGGTTGGTTTTTCCGCCACACCTACAGCCGCATCTGCTCGCTTCCCACGTTCCTCCATTGTCTGCACACATTGTGGAAAAACAGGGCATGACTCAACTAGTTGCTTTCAGGTGATTGGATTTCGTGATTGGTGAAATGATAAAAGTAAGGGCACCGGTGGGCGTGGCACATATAGAACAGCCTGTGGTCATGGTTTTGATAATCCAGGTCGTGGTCGCGGAGGTAGAGGCTCAGGTTTTCGAGCGAATAATATTCAACTGGGTGAAGGTGTCAACTCGTCTGATGCTTCAAAGGACCACGGCATACAAAAAAATTTCTGCTGATCAGTGGGCTTCGTTGGCACACTTTGTGAATGCTCAGAAACAAAACAATCCTGACAAACTCTTGGGTAAGAGAGATAAGCTTCTTCTCTATGTCAATATAGTCGTTATGATATTATTATAGATTCTGGAGCTTCACACCATATGACAGGCGATATCTTCTTACTCACAAACCTTGAATTTATTGAGTTGTGTCCCATTACATTACCAAATGGTCAACTTACATGGGCCCCCAAACATGACCGTTTGAATCTTGGAAAACGGCTAGTGCTTCATCGAGTTTTCTATGCTCCCAATCTATTCATAACATTAATCTCGGTTGCTCAATTATTACGAGATATTGCTGGTTTTGTTCTATTTACAAAATAATTTTGTGCGATTCATGACCAAGCTTCAAAGACTTTGATTGGTGCGGGTGAAGAGCGTGATGGGGTCTACCACTATACTGGAGAAGTTGTGGTTCAAGCTAGTTATGCTGGTAGATTACAAACTCGAGAGTTATGGCATCGTCGTTTAGGATATCCGTCGTCTAAGATTCTTTCCGTTAAAACATGTTGGTAGTTTTTCTAATAATTCCAAGGATTTTGAGAAGTCTTGTGACATTTGTGTAAGGGCAAAACACACCCGTGACTCGTTTTTTAAAAGACTTAATAAAGCTGCTGGTTGTTTCTCTTTGATATATTGTGATATTTGGGGACCATATAAGACGTCATCCTCTTGTAGAGCTCGTTATTTTCTGACCATTGTTGATGATTATTTCAGGGCGGTCTGGACAATTCTTCTTCTCGAAAAGAAAGAAGCCCCAGCTGCGTCGAAAATTTCTTTGTGTTTGTTGAGAATCAGTTTCACACACATATCAAAACGGTGCAAAGTGATAATGGTGTCGAATTTGTCTGCTTAAAGAGTTTTTATTTTTGCGGAAAAAGGAGTGATTCATCAAACATCTTGTGTCGAAACTCCTCATATTGAAGAGTTGAGCGAAAACATTGCCATATCCTCAACATGGCACGGACGTTGTTGTTCCAAGCAAACTTACCGATAAAATTCTGGGGTGAAAGTGTATTGGCTGCCACATATTTAATTAATCGTACGCCATCTGCTATTTTAGAGAACAAGATACCTCATGAGATTTTCTTTGGCACTCCACCAGATTATGATCACTTACGAACATTTGGTTCATTATGCTTTGCGCGCCGCATTTCACCAGACAAAAATAAATTCAGTGAAAGAAGCATCCGCTGCATATTTCTTGGTTATTCAGTTGGCAAGAAAGGGGGGGGGTTAGTTTATGATCTTGAGAAGGAGAAATCTTTTGTATCTCGCAATGTCATTTTCCATGTGGATCAGTTTCCGTATGTTGTGGGTTTTCTCCCTGTCACACCACCTGTTCTAACAACACCAGAGGTACATGTGGTCTCTCTTGAGGACGTCACTATACCAGCTCCTACGCTTACAGCTCAAGTTACAGATGAATATGAAGTCAATTCAGATACTGAGCTTATTCCACCACGACAGCCTGATCCTACACTAATTTTGGAAGAACCTCCAATAGGGGGAGCTACACTTGATATTGAAGTAGAAGTTACTCCATCAGGGAGAGTTAACTTATCTTCTGCTAATGATATAGCTTCCTATAGCCAACCCAGCGAAGTTGAATTAGGCAAAGGAAAACGTGCCAAGTTTCCCTCAGTTCTACTGAAACCATATGTCACTAATGCTGCTCAAACGACCCATCACGCTTCCATCTCTACTGATTCAAAGTCTTCAAGTATGTGCTTATATCCTATTGCTAATTTTGTTTCCAATCATCGTCTTTCCCCATCTCAGCAGGCCTTTCTTGCCATGATTGTCGAAGCCATTGAACCTTAATTCTTTAAGGAAGTCGTCAAATATAAGGTATGGTGTGACGCAATGGGAATTGAGATTGATGCGCTCGAGCGAAATGATACATGGGACATCACCGATTTACCTCAAGGGAAAATTGCAATTGAATTCAAATGGGGTTTCCGAATCAAATTTCATTTGGATGGCACCATAAAACGTTATAAAGCGAGACTTGTTGCGCTAGGTAATCGACAACAAGAAAGAGTTGATTATATTGAAACTTTCGCACCAGTTGTAAAGATGACAACGGTAAAAATTCTTCTTCGTGTATCTGCAACAAAGAATTGGGAACTACACCAAATGGATGTTTATAACGCGTTTCTTCATGGTGATCTGGATGAAGAAGTGTACATGAAACTACCACCGGGATTTGCTCATTCCGAAAAGACAAAAGTTTGCAAGTTGAAGAAAGCTTTATACGGTCTTAAACAAGCACCTCGTTGTTGGTTCTCGAAGTTGTCCACATCGCTAAAGCAGTTTGGTTTTATCCAAAACCAATCAGATTACTCCCTCTTTACATTGAACCGTGATTGTTCTGCTATATACGTCCTTGTCTACGTAGACGACTTGATTATTGGAGGTAATGATTCGAAACTTATCTCTGGTTTTAAGGAGTATCTTGGTAGGTGTTTTCATATAAAGGATCGGGAGTTCTAAAATATGTTTTAGGCATTGAAGTTTCACGAGGAAAATAAGGGATTTATTTGTCTCAACGCAAATATGCTTTGGACATTATTTCTGAATGTGGATTGATTGGTTCGAAACCAGCTGAAACTCCGATGGAACAAAATCACAACTTATCACTAGATGATGGCCTTTATTTTGAAGAACCAAATAAGTATCGTCCTCTTGTTGGTCGACTAGTTTATTTGGCTGTCACTAAGCCCGAATTGAGCTATGCGGTTCACATACTAGCTCAGTTTCTTAAAGCTCCTCGTCTGAAGCAATGGGACGCTGCGTTGCGTCTTGTTCGATACTTGAAGAAATGTCCAGGACAGGGCATTCTTCTCAGCTCCAGAAATGACCTCACAACTGTGTATTGTGATGCGGACTGGGCGGCTTGTAAACTTACGCGTCGCTCTCTCACTGGATATATTTTCATTCTCGGTCACTCGATTGTGTCATGGAAAACAAAGAAGCAACATACAGTCTCTCGGTCCTCTGTAGATTTTGAGTATCGTACAATGGCTATGACATATCAAGAGCTCACATGGATGAAGGCCTTACTCACGAGTCTTGGTTGTCCTCAAAGGCGTCATTTGTCTCTGTTTTATGATAATAAAACCGCTCTTCATATAGCGGTCAATCCTGTATTTCACGAACGCACAAAACACATTGAAGCGGACTGTCATTATATTCGTGATGCTGTTCAAGATGGCTCCATTGTTACCTGGCATGTCAAGACAATGGAACAGTTAGCGGATCTCTTAACCAAGCCTATTGCTCGTCAGCAACTCAACTATCTCTTAGCCAAGATGGGCATTCAAGACCTTCATGTACCATCTTGAGGGGGAGTGTTAGGATATTATATGATATGATATGATTTGGTTAGATGTGATACGATATGATTAGATACTTGTATATCTGTAACATTGATATTCTAGGATTTATGTATCTTCTTCCTTTGTATATAAGGCCATTCATGCCTAAGATTAATACACAGAGAATTCCATTAATTTTGGCATGTTGATAAACACAGAAAAAGAAATTTTGTTTACCAACTCATCGAAACCAAAACTCTATTTTGTGGAGATTTTTCGCAAGATTACCGCAATTGTTTTATATATATTTAAAAATATTATTTATTTATCAATCAATAAATCTAAATACAATTTTTCTGTATAACAAAAAACATTTTCATATTTTTATCGTTATTTTTGGTATTATGAAATTTTGTAAATTTTGTAAATTTTTATATTTTTTATTAAAATTTATTATCTTTATTTTAGTAATTCTCAAACACATATAACAAAAACTGAGAATTAAAATACAAAAGTTTTTTTTTAATTATATATAAACAAAAAACTAAATAAGTTATCATTCAAGTTTTTTTAAAACTAAAATCTACACCAAAAGTTAAAAACCAAAATATTCAAAAACTAAAAACTAAAAACCAAAAATAACTTAAACACTCTCAAACATCATGGCTTAAGACTATTTCCCAAAAGAAATAACATGTCTTTATCGAATGGTTTCCCACTAGCACACATAAGACGAGTTCCACACAAACAAAAAGGAAGAGAAATAACAAGAAAGTGATCAACATGAGGAAAACGTAACTGAGATATATACTAACATTTATTTTCTTTTGTCAGCCATACTTTCATATTATATTACGATACCCTGATTGGAACTCAATCCGGGGGAGAAGAGCCTATAATAATAATTCTTAAAATATGAAAAAAAAAATTGAAAGTGGAAAAAAAAATGAAACAAGAAATGTGATTAATATACGAGTGAT
This sequence comes from Cardamine resedifolia, assembly GCA_014578085.1. Classification (NCBI taxonomy): domain Eukaryota; kingdom Viridiplantae; phylum Streptophyta; class Magnoliopsida; order Brassicales; family Brassicaceae; genus Cardamine; species Cardamine resedifolia. The sequence goes on along the minus strand of VBRH01001214.1, from coordinate 8,213 downwards.
GAATTAAAACTTTTTACGACAAAGTTAAAATGAAGGAATCGAAGAAACTTATATATATTCACTTTCAAGCTAACTATATAAGAAGAAAAATAATAAATATCCAATGCATATTAAATTACAAAAATGAGATTTTTTTCTTTTTTTCTTGGTAAAGTATTTTCAGTCCAATTTATTTTCATTCATTAAATGTAGCACACAGGTGCGACACATTATGCTTCTTCTCTATCAAGGGAAGGCCCAAATGCTTGTGTATGTCGAGTGATTATGTTGCCTGTTGGTTTCCATGTGATTGTGTTATCCAGTAGTTACTGAGTGAGTGGCTGCTGAGGCAGTGGTTGAAGCTGTGACTGTTGTGGTGGCAGCTGCGGTTGCGGTTTCGGCTTTCGTGGTGAATATTGTTGGTATCCATGTGATTGATATGTAGGCGGCATATATATTGGTACCAGACCCTTGCTTGACCCAACATTTGCACCTGCTGGTTGAACAGATACGTAACTCGAGGTCACCTGAATCTGATCTGATGACGCGTATGGCTGAGGAGAGACCGGTACATACATAATATATGGTTGAGGTGTTGTGGATGATGGTGAAACTGTTACTTGTTCTGCAAGAAACCTATACGTAAAGGTCACGACACCTTTTTTACCGTAAGGACCTGTCAGAGCGTGTGTCTCCAACTTCATACTGTTAGCATCACCACTGTTGGTCAAAGGATAAGGTGGATTTGAGCTTAATAACTGTTGCATCGGAAGTCTAACAAATCCAATTTCTTTATCACCAAGGAAAGGCCGATGACTCATCAATTCCATGAGGAGCATCAAACGCCCTTCTTGTGCTAACTTCTCATCAAGACAAAACTTAATGGTTTGGTTCCATTTTGGGTTTGTATAAGCAGAGAAAGCCACAGGAGTATTGATCCTATCCTTAACCTTTCTGTCTTTAAGGATCGCAACCGAAGTGTATACGTCCATGGCCGAGAAGGCGTTGACATCTTCAATGTCCTTGGCGAATTTGATCACGAGCTCTAGGATCAGCTTCGTTGGTGTGGATTGAAACCGTGGCGAAAACACGAGAGGCTGACCTAGTTTTGCTGGATCCAGGTCTCGGTAAACGGGTCGACCGATCGATGGCGAATAATCCGGTGATGGAGGAGAGAAATCATCAACCGGTACCGGTTTAAACCGGAATGAAAGGCTTAGCGTTGCTTTGGTAATTTCTTCTGTGACTTTGATAGGGCAAGTCATTGACTTCATTTTGTTGACGTTACCGTTACTAAACGGTGGAATCGGATTTAAGGCAAGAAGCTCTTGAACCGCGACGTTGACTTCTCCCAAATACAAATCATTTTCTCCCTCAAGCCAATAGCTAAATAGCTTGACTGTGACAGTCAATATGCCTTCTTTATCTTCTCTCTCGTTGATGGAAAACTTAACGGTGTGATTCCACGTCGGATTGGAACCACCGTCGTAGTCAATGGGTGTTTTGGCAGCTTGTTTCTGTTGAGTAGTGTCGCCGTTGATTGAAACGACGGCGTATACGTCTATTTTGTCCGTGGCATCGATATGGCTGACATCACTAGCTGATACAAGTTTGAGCTCAAGAGTTGGATTCTTCTCTATGGCTCTTTGCAACTCTCCTGAAGACATTTTCAAGAATCTCGTTTTTGTCCTTGGGCAAATGTCTAGTAGACAAAGATAATTTATATACAAATTATGTGTGGACATCTTCTTATCTTACCAAATTATTGAATAATATTTAACATGGATGTCATTTTCTCGAGTCATCTTTAGTTTAGTATATACATTAAGTTGACCATGTCGTAGAGTATATCCTGTTATAATACGCTAAAAAAACTTAAAATACTTGTATAACCATATAGAAAAGTTAGAGTTTGTGTTGGAAAAAGTTCATGTTATTCAACATCATCTATAATTCTACATAAATTCTTAGAATTTTTTTTATAAAATAATATGTAAATTTATTTACCAAAAGGAACAAATGTTTTACAACAGTTTTAGCGAAACCAAGTACAGTTTGAAGAGGTCCAAAGAAGAATATTCGTATGAATATACGTTTCTCAGTTTTTCCAAGGTACCCTATTGGTGACATGAATATACATACTTGTAAACATGATTAAAGACGATTTATCTCAAGATTCTTTTTACACATATGAGTGCAATTAAATTAAATCACGCATGGAATGTAATGGAATTTATTTGATATAATTAGAGTATTTAGTGGTAGCAACGTCATCAACCGATTAATAGAAATACTATTAACTATTAAACTATATAAGAGAATTTAGCATAGCAACTGATATCGTAATAAACTTCAATCGATTCTTTGAACTTGATTTTTCGGAGATTGTCTCTGCAAATCAGAGGAAAGCTCAAGGCAGATTTCACCAATCCGATGGCTTTATCGTAATTACTGTTTGCCACACGGTTCTTGGCTTCGCTAAGTTGTAATTTTACAATCGAAAAGCCTTGGTTGCAAGAATTTTCTTATTTGCTTCATCCTCTATTTTCCTCGTGACGTTGCTACAATCAAATAAATAAATAAATAAATAACAAATTAATAGTCGTTATTATGCGTTAGACGACACAACGAGTATATTTTACGTTTTTCTCGGTAAGATGTTAATGCTAAGAACATAAACCCAAAAATGCAAATTAAGTGCATAATTATAAAGATAAGGATCATATTAGATGAAATATGCAAGAATTAAATGCATAATTTATGAAGTTAAAACTTTACATTCAAATTTGGTAGAAAATATATATATATATAAAGAGAAGACAGATTAGACTACAGAAATGTTGTAATATTGATTTAGTGTAAGTGTGTAACTCGAAAAATAAACATGTAGAAGAGGTGATTTAATTTGAGGAAATTACAAGAGAATAATTAAATGAAGAATTAAAGAGATTTCTTACCAATTATTTTCCAAAATCTACAAGATAAATACGTTTGAAAAATTATTTGTACATTATTGATTTAAGGTTTAATGAAACTTACTTAATGAGAATATGGAGTTGAGATTCAGTACAGTGTATAATGATGCTGGCGAATCCAACACGGTGGGCTTGATGGGAGGTTGTGTCCGATTGAAGACATTTGAGGCATGGGTTTTGGTAACCAGTGTAAGAACACTCTTTTTCATCAGCTCATCGTCTGCTCCAATCGATGTCACAATAAGAGATAAGAAGAACATAAATTTGATGATGGGATTAGTCATTTTTCTCTTTCTCTCTTGTCCTTTTAAAAATAGGTTTCTATGTTTGATGTTTTGTGGATGTGATGCTTTGATCAGGAGCTGTTTATTACCTATTTAAACGAAGAAACTTGGGATTTGATTGGGTCACGAGTCAGTTTCTCATTGACGGGGTTTTATGAGGTGGTAGCTTGATTGTAACCTCTTTTTGCCCTTCATAGTGCAATCTTTATTTATTTTTCAACACGAAGTTAATGTAATTTGCTAGTCTTATTTTGCTCCTCTTGGAGTCTTGGGTAAAATAGATATTACATCAGATTCCTCGGGGTATTGAATTATGGGAGCTCATTAGTTTCTGATCTGCCACAAGAGACTCTTATATACCAAATACCAAAGTGGATATGGGCTTCACTTCCAAGGTTCACGGGTTGGTGGATTTGGCTTGTAGTCTTGTAGATCATTTTCTTAACAGAAATTAAAATATATAAATTTATATAGTTACAAATTATAAATTTATATGAATTTCATTGTGCAAACACAAACAGTTTCTTTAAGTGAAAGACACAAAACATGATTTTCATTTTATTCAAATTTAAGATAAATATATCAAATTAAACTATATTAAAAAAAAAAATTAAACTCAAGATATCCCACCAATAAAGTTACAATTAAAAGAAAACAAGCAAGAACACACAAGAATACGAAACACACAAAAAAAAAACACGAAAATAGTACTTGCAACAAACCCTTAATTATGGACTGATAACATATCACAAAGAACCAAAGCCCTGAAGCCCAACTTCATATATGTTTATTTCATCGGAATTCATGTCATTTATCAAAGCTCCACCTATGGCTCGTCCCAAAAGCGCTGCCCCTAGTCCTAGGGCTGAGCTACCACCCCCTTGCGGCTTAACTTTTGGTCGTGCACCTTGCGTATGTGCGTGTAAATGTGTTGGCTTCTGTGATGGTGGTGATTGTGGTTTATTCTCTGGCAATGGCTCCGATGATGAATATTGTTGGTATGGATGTGAGTCATGTGACTTATAAGGCGGTGGCTGTTGAAGCGGCTGATGAGATAGTGGTTGAAGTTCTGACTGTTGTGGTATTGGTTGTGGTTGCATTTGAGGCTGTAGTGGTCCATGCGACTGATATGGAGGTAGCATATAAATTGGTACTAGACCGTTGCTTGGCCCATCATTTGCTCCTGACTGAATAGCCATGTTACTGGAGGTTCCTGGAATCGGGTATGACTGATGCGAGGCAGGAAGATATATAATATATGGTTGAGGTGTTGTGGATGATTGTGCAGCCGTTGAATTTGAAGCTTGTTTCTGAAGAAACCTATACGTAAAGCTGAGTGTTCCTTTTTTCCCATAATGTACCTTCAAATCATGCGTCACCAACTTTACACTGTTAGCCAAAGGAGAAGGCGGGTTTGAGCTCAGTAGCTCTTGAATCGGAAGTCTGACTATTCCGATTTCTTTATCACCAAGGAACGGCCGGTGGCTCATCAATGTTATGAGAAGGGTCAAACGTCCTTCTCGAGCTAACATATCGTCTAGGAAAAACTCAATCTCGTGATTCCACTTTGGATTTCTATACGCGGAGAAAGCAATAGGGGTATTGATCTTATGCTTTGTTTGTTTGTCCTTAAGGATAGCAACGGAAGCGTATACGTCCATCACTGAGAAGGAGTTGACATCCTTGATGCCCTTGGCGAATTTGATCACGAGCTCTAGGATCAGTATATTCGTAGCGGTTTGAGACTGAGCAGGAAATACGAGTGGCTGACCCGATCTTGCTGGATCAGGGTTAGGGTAAACTGGTTGACCAAAGGATGGAGAATAATCAGGTGCCTGCGGAGGATACAAATCATCAGCCGTAGCCGGTTTAAACCGGTATGAAAGGCTCAACGTTGCTTTGGTACTTTCTCCTCTGACATTAATAGGCAAGTCATTGACTTCATTTTATTGACGTTACCGTTAGTAAACGGTGGAATCGGATTGGAGATAAGAAGCTCATCAACGGAGACGTTGACTTCTCCCAGATAAAGGTCATCCTCCCCATCGAGCCAATAGCTATATAACTTGACTTTAATAGCCAATATGCCTCCATTGGCTTCTCTCTCGTTGACGGAGAACTTAACAGTGTGATTCCATGTTGGATTGGAACCACCGTCGAAGTCAATGGGTGTTTTGGCCGCTTGTTTCTTTTGACTATTGTTGGCGTTCATTGAAACGACGGCGTATATGTCTATTTTCTCCGTGGCATCGATATGGCTGACGTTACTGGCTGAGACAAGTTTAAGCTCAAGAGTTGGGTTCTCTATGGGTCTTTGCAACCGTCGGGAAGACATTTTTAGAAAGTCTCGTCTTGTCCTATCTTCGCTAGGAATAAGACAAAGATATATATGTACAAGTTATGTTGGCATATTCTGATGTTATAAGATTATAAAAGATAAACATGGATGTCATTTCCCGAGAGTCAACGTTATATAGTCTAATATATATCAAGTTGGCCATTTTATAGTGTAAACTAACACAATCTTGTAGAGTAAATATTCTATTATAACACGCAGAAAAATTCTTGTCAAATTCTCTTGTAACAATATAAAAAAATTATAGTTTAGCTTGGTAAAATTATAATCTGGCTCCAGCCACTAATGATGCTAGTTTCATACAATGGAGTTCAGTGTATCAAAAACATGTCACGCACACATTTCAAGTTTGGTAAATTTGAGATATTAGATAACAAATAACAACAAAATTATACAATGATAGCCGTAGGCGATATTGGACACTTAAAACACTTATTTTCTAGTTTCAAATTCGTCAAACAAAAAAAAAACTGTTTGCTTGATTGAAACATAATAAATTCTAACTTTGTGTCAAAATTTGAAAACAATAAGATTTTATACTCTTGAAATAAAAATACATGTTATGTAATGTTATCATCTATAGTTCTATGTCATCATGTAATCTCTAGCCAAATTGTTTCCCACTATCACACATAAGACAAGTTACACGCCAGAAAGAAAAAAAGAAGAGAGAAATACTTAAATAGTTAAATACATGCATATCAGACTTCTCATCAATGTTTTCACGCACCATCCGACCGGTTAATTCAAAATCCAAGCACTACTCGAATTTGGGTTTGGTACTAAACTCCGCTAATATAAACTTGATCAAGGGATAAGTCATCTCTCTTTTCGTCTATCTCTCATTTTTTTTTCTTTTTTTTTGTTAAATTCTCTTTTAATTGAAAACCTTTTATAAAAAAAAATTTATCGCTTGTTATTATTAATATTTTTATTACTAAGAGGTTCAAGGCCTTCGGCCCATAATCACCATAAATTAAGGATAATAGCGGGTTTAAATACCATCTCCGTTGCCGAAACTCGAATATGGCACATCTGCTCTTTCGATCAGAGTGTGTTACTAGTAGAGCTATTGACTCCGGATCTCTCTTGTTATTATGCTAATAGGTTGCTTTGTGTAGGAGATGTTTATTGCTTATATAAAGTAAGAAACTTGGGATTTGATTCGGTTACGAACTTAATTACGACTTCCGAGTCCCTTTCTCATTGGTGGGGTTTTATGAGGTGGTAGCTCGATTGTAACCTCTTTTTTGCCATTCATATATAGTGCATTCCTTTATTTTATTCAACACAGTTAATGTTAGCTGGTAATCTTATTTTGCTCCTTGTATGAATAGAATAAATCAGATTCCTCGAAACGTTGAGTAATTTGTGAGCTCATAAATTTTGATCCGCCATAAGAGACTTGTAGCAAAGTGAAAGCTACATTTTAAGGTTCACAGATTTTGTGAAATTTAAATTCTGTACATCTTTTTGGCCCAGATGGTTTGGCTTGTTGATAGTTTTCTTAATAAAAATTACAAACTATATATTTTTGTATAGCCATGTTTTCATATAAATTGATATGGTTAAGAACATAAACGTATACATTTAATGGTGCAACACAGATTTCCGTGAAGTAAAAGATAGTACAAAATAGGATTCGCAATCGACTCAAATTGATATGCTCTTATTCTCAACCATCTAGATTAGTGGACTTCCCAAAAACTATATTGACCGTAATAAATAACTTTTATAAACAAAGATGATTAAAATAGTTTCTGGTGATTTTCCCATGCCTAAAAGTTTCTTAGGCTCAAGGCCGCCCATTTCGTTATCCATTTTTTGCATACATAAATTTTCTCCAGCATGCGAACATTCAACGACACAAATAATAAGTTTATTAATTAAAAATATGACAGCGTTTTTTTTGCACTGAATCTCAACTAGAAATAACCATTACAGAGATGTGAAAGAAATAAAAGCAGTTTGAACAAAAATCTCAAGTTATCCATTATTGATGAATAACATTTTTAGTTGTCACTAACTTATTAATGAAAATGCGGAAACAAAAGTATCACCATTATGTAGCTGTGCTTCATTCCTCATCGGCTGATGTGGCTGCAGACCTCCGTATCCATATCCCGGTGGCGGTGGAGACGGCATGTATCCATAAGGTCCATATCCTTGCTGACTCGGTGGAGCCAACGTTGGTGCCTGATGGTAACCATGACCAGATATAACCGGTACCCCATTGAACCGGTACGAGAGAGTCAAATAACCTTTCATTTTCTTCGACGGAGTTTTAACTTGATACATCACAAACTTCATCCCTTGGCCGTTACCGTTAGCCAAGTGCGTCTGTAAATGCAAGAGATCATGTAACGGCACCTCGACTCTGATAATTCGAATTTGAACCTAAATACTAAAGTTCCCCGAGTACGGTGACTTAAGTTGAGAGTCGAAGTGGACCGGTATTCGCACCTCGCGATTCGTAGGTGCCTCGGTTACTCCTGTAGGAGCTGTTTGAACTTTTAGAATTGGGTATCAAATTCTCGGGCAATCAAATAACCTTTTGTACGTTGCGTACTTAGGGATCGATCCACATGAAAGCAAGAATAACGCACTAAGAATACAAGA
>VBRH01001213.1:21358-36155 GCA_014578085.1 Cardamine resedifolia | reverse complement strand
GTATCGGGCGTTTCACATATTATCTTTATTTCTCTTATCGATGCAAAATATTGAACCACAAACAACATATTCTCCCATTTTAAGCTTAACATTCTCTATCTTTCACATGTTTTTTTCTGTCTATTCTTTATGTATATTCATTGACTTGAGAGTTGTAAGATTTTTTTATAATTTTTTTTATTTTTTCTCTCAAATATTGGTTTGAAAATGTTAAGGTTTTGGGATACCATATCATATCTCTCATAACAATATAACATGTATTCTCATATGCCTTTCAAAAATTTGGAGTTTTCATTCAAGCTTCTAAAATTTTCGTGAGGATTTTACTATTGAACGAATCCTCGTTCGTTCAAACACCAATTTATGACCATCAAAATGCATGTCTTTGTTTTTCCATGTAGCCTATTCAAATTGAATCATTATTTTGAATTATAAAATTGAAAATATAAAACTAAGGAATATATTTTAAAATTTATGTACATTTTTTTTGAACTAATCCTTATTGATTGTTTTAAATTATATATCACAATATTTTTTATTTAATTTATAAAGAAATTAATCTATAATTTATAAACATGAAACTCTATAATTTAAGGAAAATTCATAAATTAGGATAATAATTAATAATAGTTTGATTTATTTATTTGAAAGTAAACATTTTTAATCTAGTCAGACAAAAATTATACTTGTTTTTGCCACTGAATTTCCCATTCAAATTCAATATTATATATGTTTTTTTTTTGTTTTTTTGAGGAAATAACTTTTCAAATTCTTTCAAAATTATTAAAGAATGCTAGTTATTATGAGAATAAAAGTGTAAATAACATAATCATTAAATCAAACAAGAAACTTAAAACTAATAAAAATAATTGTTGAGGTGTCACAATATTAAAGATTGAGAGGGTGATGTGGTTTCATGAAAAAATAGACTATTTTATTTTATATATATAGATAGATAGATAGATATATGGGAGTGTTTAAAGTAAAAAAGTAATATATATTAATTACTAAATATTTATTGTTTCTTAATATTTAATATATGTGAATTTCCCCGAACGAATTTTTGACAGCTGGAGATACAAATGCAAATAAGTATATAACCTTACAACGAAAACGCGTGACGACGAAGTGGATGCAAATACAATCGATGAAATGTAATACCCAACACTTCTCCAAAATAAATACCCAACACTTCTCCAAAATAAGTGAGGCTTACAACAGTATTTAAATTTTCAACTTCACCTTTGTTCTAAACCAAGGGTCTCTTTCATAGTTTTCTACACCTTCTTAATTCAGTTATTTGTTTTACCAAACCAGAACCGTGAGGAAACAATAGATCCACCAACTGAAGTCTCACCACCACCACCGTTGCCGTCGCTGCCACCACCACCACCTCACCATCTCGTCTTCCGCAAAGACAGCAGAGCTATTCTTTCCTCAACGTGGCTCCACCACATTCGTTGAATCTCGCCAACCATGTAACTGACCCTCATCGTATGGACACACTTAGCTGGACGGCTCTTGGATACTGTTTCACGGCCGGTCTTGAATTTAATGCAATCTTTGCACAAGTGGCAAATCCGAACAATGTCTCCTTCCGAGTCCAGCTTCTGTCTCTGCTCCTCTACGTAGCTCTCTGTCTCTTACTCGCAGCAAATGGGATATTTGCAAAGACACATCCAAAAATGGCTTTCGTGATGGATCGAGCCGGCTCAGTTATTGTCCTGATTTCATGATTTTCATCGACTATCGCTGCTATGCCAACAATCCCAGACTATGTTTCTATTGGGTTTGCCGTGCTTATGATTATTGTCTATATTCATCAACACTTCGCCTCCTAAACTCAATACTATTTGCATTTTGTTTGTTTATTGTCTTCTTTTGTTGTTTGACCAAAATAAAAAATAAAAAAAATTACTTTTGTTGTTGCTTTTTTTTTTTTAACCCAAGAGTTACGTATGATGTAATTTAACTTAATGAAAAATATCTATCGTTTTTTGTTAATATGGTTAATTTTACTGCAAAACCAAATTAAAGCAAAAGCTTCTATTTCACCTCTAAAAAACATATGGGTATTAAAATCAATATTTTCGGTTTTTTTTTTTACAGCTAGTTCTTATATCTTTTTGTATAGATTTTTAATCTCTGATTTTAAAATTTTAAAGGACCAGTTGTTTATGTTTTATAGGCGTGAATAGAAAATCAATCCAATTTGACTCATCAACACATGTCAAAACCTGTTCAAACCAAATTAGTGTCTTGTGATAGTTTTTTGCTGGAACTGCAGAGTTTCAATGAATTAATACGTTGTTCCCATGATTTAGATCTGGGTATTCATTTTTACTATGTTTAACCATTTTGCTGGTTGGTGGTGAATGATTGTTCAATGTCTTATAAATGAAAACAAAGGCCAAAGAAATAAATCATATATATTCGGGTGAATTGGTGTAGTGCACAGTTTTTTTTTTAAATAATAGGTTAATAAGACAGTATACTATTTACAATTAGAAAAATATATATATATATATATATCTTATCTCTCTATCCATTCTTATCTTTCTATCTATTTATCTCGGGATGACTTCATAAAATCTCCATACTATTCAAACTCACTCTAAATCTACCTAAACTTTTGGTCTCATCATTAATCCCCAAACTTTTCCAAATCAAAATAATTCAACAAATTTAACAAAATCTGTTGAATTGCGTTTAATTAACTAAAATGCGTTTAGAAAATTGCGTTTGCGTTTAGAAAATTGCGTTAGAAAACAAAATTCAAAAAATTTGAAAATAATTTCCGAAAAAATAAAAAAAATCAGAAAAATCCGAAAAGTTCTGAAAACAATTTTAAAAAAAATCTGAAAAAAATCTAAATTTCAAGAAATATGAAAACAATTTCAGGCAAAAATCTGAAAATTTCAGGAAAAAAAATTTAATTAACTAAAATGAGTTTAATTAAAAAAATTTAGAAAATCTGAAAACAATTTCAGAGAAAAATCTGAAAATTTCAGACACCCATTTTAATTTTACGGTAATGTTTTAGGAAATCTGAAAACAATTTCAGAAAAAAAATCTGGAAATTTCAGGAAATGTTTTTAAAATTGTTAAATCTGAAAAATATTTTTTTCTGAAATTGTTTTCATATTTCTTGAAATTTTAGATTTTTTTAGAGTTTTTTAAAAATTGTTTTCAGTTTCTTTCGGATTTCTTCAAATTTTTTCGGAAATTTTTTGAATTTTTTTTCTAACGTAATTTTCTTAACGCAAACGCAATTTTCTAAACGCATTTTAGTTAATTAAACGTAATTCAATAAATTTTGTTAAATTTGTGGAATTAATTTGATTTAGAAAAGTTTGGGGGATTAGTGTTGAGGCAAAAATTTGGATAGATTTATAGTGGGTTTGAATAGTATGGGGGTTTTATGAAGTCATCCCCTTTATCTCTATATATCTCTCTCCTATCTCTATATATCTCTCTCCTATCTCTCGTGTGTTCTCATATTTTTTTTTTCTCACGCTGTCACACACTTTTTTTATTTTGTTTATTCTTTTTTTTATTTTGTTTTCTTTAATTATTATCTCACAAAATAAAACATAAAAAATTTTTTAAAACAAAACTATAATTTTAAAATCTTTTTATAAATCTAATGAGATCTATTTTCTATAGATATATAACCAAAATTTATCATGTACACTATCTCCGTACACTAATTCTGTACATCCAAAAAATTTTATATTCACCGTATTGTATGCTACATTTGTACACCGTTAAAATCACCATCTCGTTGTACACTCGACCTAACAAATACACTCATTCGCATATATACATACTGTTTCAATTTATACATTATTAATGAACACTGATATATTATGTATATCATCATATATTACCATCATCTTACATCATTATGTACACGGGCTGGCAAAAATTATCTTCTCTTAGATTTGTATACCGACTGTCTTATACACCGATTTATCTCGTACACTGACTCATCTCGTACACGAACTCATCTCGTACACTAACTCGCCTTGTACACCAAATCGTCTCGTAAACCGACTCGCCTTGTACACTGAATCGTCTCATACACCGACTCGTCTTGTATTCCGACTCGTATTGTACACCATTTTGTACATATTTGCAAAAAGTATCATCGTCTTGTACAACATTATGTACATTACAATATTTTGTACACCATCATATTTGTACACCGTTTTGTATCATTTTTGTATACTATTATATTTCGTAACTTTTTTCTCTCGTCATTCTCTCTCGTCATCTTTTCTAAACTTTTTCATTATTCTCTAACCTTCTACACGTACACTACAAAACAGTGTATATGCGAATGAATGTATTTGTTAGGTCGGGTATACACCAAGATGGTGGTTTTAAAGGTGTACAATACGGTGTATATAAAAAATTTTGGGTGTACAGAATCAATGTACGGAGATAGTGTACATGATAATTTTTGGTTATATATCTGTAGAAAATAAATTTCATTAGATTCACAAAAAATTATAGTTTTATTTTAATTTTATTTTATTTTATTTATTTTATTTGTGAGATAATAATGAAAGAAAACAAAGAAAAGAAAAAATAAACAAAAACAAAAGAAAAGAGTAAAAACAAAAAGAGAGAGAGAGAGAGTGTGAGAGGAAGAAAAAAGAAATGTGATAGCACATGAGAGATAAGAAAGGGATATATAGATAGGAATATGTCTATTTTTTCTAATTATGAATACTAAAATGTCTAATTTTTCAATTATTTTCTAAATAACTGTCTACTTTCTCAATATCTTCTATATATTATAATCAACTTTATTTTTAAGGTGAATTTTCCATCATTCTAAATAATTTTTCTTTTTACTAACACACTTACATATATATATATATGATACTTACAATAAAAAGTTATAAATATTTTTGTTAACAATAATAGTTCACAATTAGTATGTATTTTTAAAACGTGCTCAATGGCATTTCTTCTCAAAATATTTAACCATAGTGGCTCATTTATTATCTGACAAATATCATTCAATATTTTAATTCCTCTTTAGTTCACAGAAATGCAATTAAAAACTTTGACCAATCTAATCTATGGGGAAAAAGTATTCTTTTTGTATCTCGGCCTGAAATTGTCAATTCCAAAAATTGATCATAAGAACACATTCCTCATACTGATCCTGAGTTTCATGAGACTAAACCCATCAAAACTCATAAAAGGATCCGTTGTTTCTTAGTAAGGCTTAAACTTACGAGCAGCTCGAAGTTGTTGTATCCTCTTCTTGTCTTGCTCAAACTTACTCTGAAGCGCCAATAATTCTGTCAACAAACAACAAACACACAAACCAAGAATCAATCATCATAATCAGGACAGACAGATCGAAGGATGGGTGCGTATAAAAACTGACCAGAACCAAACAGAAACTGACATAAACCATATTTGAAGCTTTGAATGTAGAAAAAGCCAAGACTTACCATTGCGTTGTGCTTCTCGCCTTTGGAAACGGTAGAAACCATGACCGACGGGCTCATTCTGTTTCTTCTTAGCTACGTTATACTCCAAAGCAGCCTGAGAAACAGATCCAACGGTTGTTCCAGTTTCAGTTTCTGTTGTTTTTTTCCTTCCTTTGTGATGTACGACCACAGTCCAGCCACCTTCTGCAGCTTTAGCTTCTCGGTTTTGTTTCTCCTGTTCAATACATATGACAGCATTAGGAAAAAAAAAAAACACTGCAACCACTAGATAATAGATATGAATCCTTCAAAATGTAGGAGTGATAAAAGAACCTCTTCAAGGCGTTCTTCGTGAGCAGTCATAAAATCATCGATTCTCTCTTGCAGCTCGTCCAAACCAGGTCTACTCTCATAGTAATCAGTAACCCACTCTGCAGTTTTCACAGAGGACTCATCAACTTATGGTCAGAAACAGATACAAGAGCTTTCAGGCTTATCTAATCATATTCAGCTATAATGGAAGAAACAGCAATCGTTCATACTTTTCATTCCCTTTGAGCAATCCTCATCGCCTGAAGAAATTTGATAAACATCTTCCTCCTCTTCAATTTCGTTTATCTTATCTGAAGACTTTTCGTTCTCTTTTGTAGAGGTCAAGTCCATCTTTTTCTTCTTATTTGATTTCTTAGCCTTGCCTAAAGAAAACAAATTACTTTATTAAAAACGAAGCCAACCAAGATGACAGCACCAATAATATACCAAATACTTCATGAGAGCAACAGTCTGAGCTTACGGTTTCTTATTTCAGTTCCATTACCACCATCAACTGTCAAACATAATACAATTCACAAAAACATCAGATTAACATCATATGACTGATTAAGATAGCCAGAAAAATTCACATATTACTAAAAGAAAATATTATACAAGGAGTTAAAGCGAGCCAAAGTGCCTCCTACAAACGATTAAGGGAAGTAACATGAAATGAACACAAAATATAACTAACATGGTAATGAACTCTCACCTTCGCTTGTCAAATGATCAACTTCATCATCAACTGAAGCACTACTTATTTCCTCGGCCTTCTGTTTCTTCTTTGTTTTGTTCATTTTACCCTTCTTTCCTTTGACTTTCTCATCTAATGTAGCTATAACAAGAACCAAAGATACTAAATTCAATACCAGAATCTAACAACAGCGTAAAATCCTATCCAGATCTGCCAAAAACAAAACAAAAATCACCTTCCAGCCTCGGTTGAGATTGTTTACTAATATCAACAACATTGACTCCTTTCACTTTTCTCTTCTTCAACTTCTCACTTAGCTTACTATCAACTGTAGAGTTATTTATTTCCTCAGCCATCTTCTTCTTCTTCAGCTCAACCTTCTTTCTTTTAGGTTTCTCACTTGAATTAGCTGGTAAGGAAATAAAATAAGATACTAAACTCAACACCAGAACACATCTTATAACACTTTTAAGAATTTCTAATTCCATCAAAAGCCAAAACTTTCACCTTGGAGTGTAGCCTGAGGATCAATAGTGCTCACTTTTTCTTTCTTCTTCCTCTGCATTTTTCCAACTCTCTTATCATCAGTTTCTTCTGCATTGATTTTATCAATTACATCAATTCAACAAAAAAAATTCAACATAACACTTAAGGAATTAAACCCTTTGTAATTGAGTTTAAAGCCATTCCAAATTGAAATTCTCAAGTTTCCAAATCGAATTAGATAACTCTAATAACACAATCTGATATATAAAAACTCTGATGATAGGATCGAACTAAGACGATAAGAAACAATCGAGAGAAATTAAAACTTACCGTCTTGGAGATTCCTCTTCTTTCGCTTTCTCGTCTCCTTCATCTTCTTTCTTTCTCGTTTTATCTCTGTCGGCGACTATCGGCGTCGACGCTCTCGGAAAAATTAGAAGTAGTCAAGCCACGACGATGTTAAAATAAAATTAGGGTTTTTGATTTTGAGGTTTTCCAACTTGAAGCAGACATAGGGATAAGGTTGTAAATAATAGCAAGACGACAGGACATATTCGTATTTCTAGTAAACCGGCCTATTCCCAGTTATATACAATACAATCGATTCGGTTCGTTTTTTATTTCGGTTGGTGTCCAATTTCGCTGGTCGTACATAATCCGGTCTGGTTCTTGTACTAAGGAATTTCAAACCAGTTTACGCCTCCTCAAAGTCGTCTCTGTTACAACACCTGAGCAACAACAATGGTGAATTTTGCGTCTGCAAATCGAGAAGCCCTAATTGCACAAAGCATCTGTGGAACTGTGTTGAAGGGAAATTGGAAAAATATTCTGAAATACAAAGTTGATTCAGGATTATTAACATCAGCGATAATTACTCAGGTAATCTCCGAGCTTTCTTCGTATTCTGGCTATGGCGGACCTTCTCTTTCATGGAGTTTCTTTAGCTGGACTGATTCGTTTCCAAGTTGCAGACATAGCTTACACTCATCTTGGAAAATGATTTTGATTCTAACAAAACACAAGCATTTCAAAACTGCACACCACCTGCTCGATAAATTGTCTCAGAGAGAGCTTTTGTCATCTCCTTTAGTTTTGAGGTCTTTGATTGGAAGTGTTTCAGAAGACCCAGAAGCTATCTCGCATGTTTTAAGCTGGTTGATGATATTTTATGGTAAATCTGGGATGATCAATGATTCAATTGAGGTTTTTGAGCAGATTAGGAATTGTGGATTGAAGCCTCATTTGCAAGCTTGTACTGTGTTACTGAATAGTTTAGTGAAAGAGAGATTGACTGATACAGTTTGGAAGATTTTCAAGAAGATGGTTAAGTTAGGTGTTGTGGCTAACATTCATTTGTATAATGTATTGGTTCATGCTTGTTCTAAGTCCGGCGATCCTGAGAAAGCCGAGAAATTGTTGAGTGATATGGAAGAAAAAGGTGTGTTTCCTGATCTTTTTACCTATAACACGTTGATCTCGGTGTATTGTAAAAAGGGTATGCATTACGAGGCTTTATCCGTGCAAGATAGGATGGAGAGAAGTGGGGTTGCTCCTGATATTGTCACTTATAACTCACTCATACATGGGTTTTGTAGAGAAGGTAGAATGAGAGAAGCAACGAGGCTTTTTCGGGAGATTAAAGGTGTTGTTACGGCAAACCATGTTACTTATACTACTTTGATTGATGGATATTGTAGAATGAATGATATAGATGAAGCTTTGAGATTACGTGAGGTAATGGAGGCAAGAGGGTTCTCTCCTGGAGTTGTGACTTACAACTCGATTTTACGTAAGCTATGTGAAGATGGAAGAATAAGAGAAGCTAACCGCCTTTTGACTGAGATGAGTGGAAAAAAGATAGAACCTGATAATATCACTTGCAATACTTTGATCAACGCATATAGCAAAATCGGAGATATGGTATCTGCGGTGAAGGTAAAGAGGAAGATGATTGAGTCAGGGCTTAAACTGGACATGTATTCACACAAAGCATTGATTCACGGGTTTTGTAAAGTGCTGGAACTAGACAACGCAAAGGAGGAACTGTTCTCTATGCTAGAGAAAGGCTTATCTCCAGGATATTCGACATATTCTTGGCTCGTGGATGGATTCTATAACCAGAACAAGCAAGACGAAATCGCAAAACTCCCAGAGGAGTTTGAAAAAAGAGGTATTTGTCCTGATGTTGCTCTATACAGAGGATTAATAAGAAGGATTTGTAAGTTAGAACAGGTGAATTACGCCAAAGTGTTGTTTGAATCAATGGAAAAGAAGGGTTTAATTGGAGATAGCGTTATATACACGAGCATGGCGTATGCATACTGGAGAACAGGGAAGGTAAATGAAGCTTCTGCTTTGTTCGATATAATGTATAATCGACGGTTGATCGTAAACTTGAAACTGTATAAATCTCTTAGTGCCTCGTACGCTGGTGATATCGATGTTTTGAGATTCTTTTGGAGTCATGTAGGTGATAGATGTCTTATATCGAAGACTATTTTACGGGAAATGAATAGAAGTGAGGTCTTGTGAAGTGAGTACCCATATAAGCTCAGTACTGATCATGTCCAATTTTGAAATGGTTAAAGCGTTTTGAGTTTCTTGTGTTCTCTAACTTTAATGAAGAATCAAAATTTTCTCAATTCATGCTTTTAAGAGAGTTTGAGTTAAGGTTGGGTCACTAGGATCACTCTCATCTTCCAACATCTCTCTCCCAATATCGTTTACATCACTGCAACAAAGAACCAAGCTTTAAAGTGTGTAATCGAAAATCCCAAATCAACAAGGAAATAGAGTTCAAATCTCTTACCTCATCATAAACCTAAAATCCAAATATTTTCCTTCGAATCAACTGATGAGAAATATCTGTTTTTTCTGGAGTTCTTCATCTTCCTCTATCGTTTTCTTTCTTCGACATTTTAGGGTTTTTTTTGTTTGATTAAACTTTTGATATTAAAGAGATGGTTTGGTATAAAATCGGATTATTGGTTAATTTTTAATTTAATCCGGTTTAGTGTCATAGTTAACCGAAAACGTTAGTCATTAACGGATATGGGGATATAATCCGAATGTAAAGTTTTGTGGGGATACAACCCGTCTAAACTTAATGGTGTAGTTACACCCCGAGGTTAAAGTTTCGTGTGGTCACACCCTTAATTAAAACTTTGTGGAGATACAACCCGTCCACTCTTTTTATTTAAAATATTATCTTCATAATCCTCGAGTATAGAGCAAGTGATTAAGACGATTAAAAATCCATTAATCCAAACAATTGAGCTAAAATTCTTAGCTAGGAACCAATCAATTTTAACTGGACTCAAACTTCAAATCCTAAAAAGACGCATCCTTTTGTAATAATAATGCTAAAATAATCAAAATAAACAAGAACTAAAACTAAAGAATAGCTCATAATGATTAGAACGAGTCAATTTGAGCTAAAAATATCCAAAACAACGAGTCAAACGACGAAATTAACCACACATTATTTTCCACCACTTAACTGACACGTGCCAGGAAATGAAAGCTTCATGAGAGCTCTATAAATTATGGAACCTTTGGAGGAAACTATAACTCAACTTGAACACATAATCACACTTTGCTTCAAAGAACTTATCTTTTTGTTAACTAAAGCTCAAAAATGTCAAGCAACCAGAACATCAGCTTCCAAGCCGGCCAGGCCAAAGGCCAAACTCAGGTAATCTTAAATAATTTCCTGCAACAATATTATTACAAGGGCTGACCCAAAATTATTAGGGTTAAAAAGTTGTTTGGTCTTATAAAACAAATGTAATACTTTTAAATTTGGGGACTTTTTTTTAGTTTAAAATGTAAAGTATGTGTGTTAAAGACTTAACTGTGATTAACAAATCCCTAGTGTGTGGTACATATTAGTCTAATTTAAAAAATTGAATCTTTTATTTCAAAATCTAAATTATTTAGTTGTTAAATGAACAATTGTTAGATCTTTTTTAATTATCATTAGACCCCTAACTATACCACTCTCGCTCAATCATATCAGCTGATCCTGATTATTAGTTTATTACATCCTTAATATATAGAAAACTAACATTTACAATTTATTTCAGACAATCATTAACCAAACTTAGTTGATCATTACATAGTTTTCTTTAATTAAATGGTTGATAATGTTCAGGAGAAGGCTAGCACTATCATGGACAAGGCAAGCAATGTTGCCCAATCTACCAAGGAGTCTCTCCAAGAGGTTCGTAAAATCAAGAAAATTTTCATGATTAAACTAAATTCCACCTAAATAAAATAATTAAATCAGATTTCTTATAATAATTTGGGATTAAATTGTTTCACGTGTAAATATTTGTGTAGACGGGCCAGCAGATTAAGGAGAAGGCACACGGAGCTTCCGAATCAGTGAAGAATGCGACTGGCTTAAACAAATGAAGACAATATCATATGATTAATTAATAATGCTATTTATTTTTTCCAAATAAGACATTATTTCATTTTCTGAACCTAAAGATTAGGTTTAACGGTTTGATTATTCAGACTGTTGGTTTTCTATTTATTTAGTATTTACTACTTCTTTTGTATTTTTCTTCTATTTGTTATCTCATGATAATGTATTCTTTGAGATCCTTCTTTATTATTATTAGACTCCCCTCATAAAAATAGCATTATTTACTATCACATGTTTTCCTGCTTCCAAATTATTCAAATTCAAACCTTTATATATAAAAGAAATTATATTCAAATTCGACATATACATAATCATATATATGAAACTGGTGGCCGATAATTAACGCCAATGGCATTTTATGGCAAACTATGGTGCACAAAACTTTAAAGAGTCGACTTTTTTTTTTCACATGATCATCAAAACTTTTATTAATCTATTTAATATTGATTTGGCTTTCAACTTTCAAGATAAAACCAATCATGCGCTTGACACAGGGTAAGTAAGAAACACAGTAATTTATATTTCTTGTACCAAAATTTTGATAGAATCAAAAATCAACCCACAAATGGATTATTAAGAAAACTGTATCTTCACAAACACAAAGGATCTAAACTTGGTAAGAAAAGAGAGAAAGAATCTCATAATTAAGGTGTTCAAGAAAGAATAAACACCTTTAGGACAAAACCTCACAAGGCAAATTGGCATCAAAATACTATGCAAAATTCTCACTTTTTGGTAAAACTATATATGATAAACAACCTCCATAAATCCGAGAAGAAAAAAATCTGGTGGAAGAGAGGAAATATCAGATTTCAAGATCAACGAAGCAATGAGTATGGTTAATGATTCAATGGTCCCGGTTAACCACGGGTTAGAGAACTTAAACTCTTCGGTTCTCTCCAAGATTTGTGCGTGGGCGATAATGCTGGGGCTCATTGCGGTTTCATTGATTGCCATGGCTTGTGCTTGCTATAACAAGCAAAATGATTCGAATTTATTCAATGAAGAGCAAAAGAAACTAGGAAAGAAGCAAGTGTTGAAGCCACTAGACATGGAACCAAAGATTGTTGTTATAATGGCTGGTAATGAAAACCCTACCTTCTTTGCCAAGCCAACCAAGATCAATGCATGACCAAATATTGTCTTTAGTGATCAAGTCCAAAATCACTAGATTAGTGTTTTGTTTTTCTTCAGGTTATATATGCTTCTTAATTGGGTTCGATGCGCAGGACGACACCATATGTATGTAGGTTCTTGACTAATATTCTGCTGATTTGTTTATATTTAAACTTGATTTTTTCTTTTACCGATGAATATTGTTATATTTTTCCTTCTTTAAAATTTCAAGAAGAAATTTTTTTTCCTACTAACTTCTATATATTCCACCAAAAGAAAAAAAAAAGTTACGGCGAAAAAATATGTAAATATGTCTAGAAACAAGTGAAATGTCCTAAACGTCTAATTAAAAAAATAATACGCAACCAAGTAATCTATATCGAAGATGACCTAAGCTTGTCTTACTCTTTCAGAGGTAGTTTCTAGCCAGAAATTTATGATATTATTTCCCGGCTTCGTTAATTTTTTTGTTAATCAATAAATTTAACATTTCAACAAAAAAAATATCCTAAAGGCTAGTTCCGGATCCTAAAAACAAGTGTAAATACCAAACGGGTGATACTCTCTTGGTAGTACAATGGATTGATTTTCTTGTGCTTCAGATTCAATACCTTTTTAGAACAGAGAGATATTTTTTAAACCAGAATGAACTAAAAATGCTAGTTCCAAGTACTGAAAGAAATTATGGGATAAAGGTCCGAAACATAACTTTGGCGATTTATAAGAAAAAAAAAATTGAAAAAACCAAGTGAAATGTCTTGAGGGTCGGCATTTTCCAGGCGTGTAATAAAATAAACCTATGGAATCATATATTTCCCAAATAAATCATATTAAAATAACATCAAAATTATTAAACAGAAGTCATTTCTTTTTTGGTATATACAAATAGATGAAAACAACTCTTCTTTATCTCACTCTTCATATTGAAAACCATGATTTTAAGTAGTATAACTAAGATTTTTAATATTAAAAAGATAACAAAAGTAAGAAAAGAAGTATTAGAAAAATAAAATTAAAAAGTAAAATAAGGGTCAGTTTCATTTTACGCAAGTGTTTAATAATTTAATAATTAATAATCATTATTATATTTTAAAATATTGATTTTTTATATTTAAATAGTTATAAACAAACAAACACAATTTTACAAAATAATTGCACATGTGTAGACCTAGTGAAACAATAATGATACATATTTTTTTTTTGTTGAAATTTCAAATTTATTACTCAACAAAAAAGTGTTTATGTACAAAAGAGGATGAACTAAACAAAACACACATTAAAAGACTCTTTAACTTATCGCCGTGAGCTGATTTCGAACCAACGACGTAGAAGGTCTTCTAGCTTATGCGGGAACGTATAGCGTAGAGAGAAAATCCTGTTCCGTATAGCCTTCTCGATATAATGGACTAGCTGTTCCGAAGTCATCCAACCACTGTTATGGCTCCTTGAGTTTCTCTCACGCCATATGTGGTAGATAGAAACTTGGAGGCATAGACGTATTAGGATGAAATCAAGACTGTTGTAATTGGCAGACAGGAGATGAGTAATTGTATCATACCAGCCAGGGGTTGCATTTGAGCGAAGCAAACATACACCAAGTGAAAGCCAAGCCATATAAGTGTAAGGACACGCGAAAAAAGGTGATCCCGAGATTCATCACGCTCCCCACAAAAAACACAACACTGATTACCTCCCCAAGCTCTCATACGTACCCCGGTGGCGAGACGATTCTTAAAAGCTAACCAAGTGATAAATGAGCAACGTGGTACCCCTTGGTGAAAACATACAAGGCGACTCCACCCAACAGAATCACGAGAACACCGAATTTGATCCCAAGTCATTGACGCCGAAAAAGAATCACGATAGACTCCTTCAGAAAGCTTCCATTTGAACACGTCTCTACCTGCATCTGTGACTGGAACAGGAGTAAAGAGAATAGCATCAATCAGCGAGTGAAGTGGCGCTTATGATGGCTTCGAATCTTCCAACCCGACGATGATACATCATCAGCGACGAGGGCATGTCGAAGAATACCCAAAATTCTCATGCCAGATTCTCCTGTAATGTTTAGTAATTTCCCAAGACGATGCCAATTGTCAAACCATAAAAAAAAGGATTTACCATCGCTTATCTCAACGGTGAGAAACTGAGTTGTATGTTCTCTGAGCTTAAGAAGTTTTCTCCACACCCAAGACCCTTCGTTCTATTCTTAACTTATTTTTATGGGGCACCTGCAAAAGTATTTTGCACCATAACCCCTAGTTGCTGAAAACGATTAAAGTTATTCAATTTTTTTTTTTTTTT
>VBRH01001213.1:3746-17537 GCA_014578085.1 Cardamine resedifolia | reverse complement strand
AAAAAAAAAAAAAAAAAAATTGTAATTTCTTTTCAACCTAAGCATCAAATAAAATGGTATGATATATGCTTCAAAAACTATATATGATGCTTTGGATATTAAAAATGCTTTGGAATTTTATATCTTACTGATATGGCCATATCCAGAAGACAGTCACCGATGGTATCCTGCACAATACACGACCATGGGCACATCATCGGGCAAACATTGTCCTGATGCGATCATCAATCCTCCAGGCACGAGTTCTTCAGCTCTAGCTTTAAGAAAAACACTCATGTCTTTTGCGAACTGGAGCTTGTAAGCCTTGGTAACTTCTTCTATCAAATTATTACAATGAATGTAATTTTTGTTGCAAGCTGGAGATTTCTTGTCACACACGTCTTCGGGAACTTTCGAAAGCCAGTGAGTCGTATAGGAAGTGAGTCCAATGTAAATGCTTTTTCTTGGTAACACTCGGCCATAGAAAGAGCCTGGAACTCCGACCGAGAAATAATCTTGTACGGAGGAAGAAGGTAGAGTTCTAAAGAGTGTGTTGAAGTCATTGTTGGGTTGATCGTTGAAGTAAACTTGGAACTCTAGAGGCAAAAGACTATTTTCTTGGCTTTCTTTAAAGTGTTTAAGTTTCACAGCATCAATGATATTTTGAACAGCATAAAACGTGTTAGGGCCAATAGAACAACCAAAATCTGCAATTGTAAAAGTGCTAAGATCGGGATTCATATTCAAGAGATCGAATTTTTCTAAAATGTATTGCCTTGTCTTTTCTTTAGTCCCATCTATGGCTGCTTTCTGTATCGCAAAATTATGTTAGTTATTACGTGTGCTAGATCTAGATATATCTAGGGATTTGGATCACAAAAAAAATCATAATTGCAGTCAAATATCTATCTATATATTAAAAATATATGAAGATTACATTACATACTTGATATGAAGAATTATGGATGTAACTATGTTGATCGTCACCGCCGCTCATTGGATACGATTGAGAAGATGTTGGCATAACTTCTCTGTGTTCGTGGATGTCTACGAGCTTTATTCTCTTAAGTATTGGCAGTATTAGTTTCGATAGGTGTAACCAAGGAGATCAGAGAAAATTGCAGATTTAAACAAGGTTGGAATATGTTTAGCACTTAATAATAATATAATTAACATGTGCTGGGCGAGGGAAAAAAAAAATGTTGTTTGAATGTTGCGTATAATTCTAAACAGATAGCTTACAGATTACAGTAACAAAAGTTGACCAAATAAATAGAGTTGTCAAACATATCTACAAAACGTGCTGACAATTACGATACCAGACATGTGAAGATGTCGTAACTTTAAAACATGTTTGGTCAAACAAGACCAAAAACATCACACTTACCAAGCTGGGCCAATGGGCCTTAGGAAAATCAACATGAATTGGGCATCAAAACCCATTCACCTATTTGTTCTCGAGGTGAGTTACAACCAACAAATGAATAGGCTCTTCCGGTTCAAGAGGTCTACAGCTACATCATCAAACAAACACAAAGCATAGACTAAACAAAGAAAGAATTTTAATTTTAAGAGTTCTCGAATGATCTAGTTTCAAGGGTTAGTTTTTGGGGTGAGTTTTTTTCTTTGTTTTTCTTCTTAGTTTCGGGTTTGGTGATTGATGTTATGACTTCTATTTCAAGAATAAAAGTCAAACAAGGTGATTGGTGTTATGACTAATCTTATTACAACGTTCACAAATAATTTTCTTTCTAACATACATAAATACTTTAAAAGTTTAAAATTTAATATAAAGATTTAAAGTTTATCCCCAAATATCCGCATCTAAATTGAATCCGCCAATTAAAAAAAAAAATCAATTTCTCGCTATGTTTATGTTATGACTAAGAAGTGAACAAATATTTATGATTAGTAAAGTTTAAAACAAACCCACATCAAGAACAAAAAAATTAAAAACAATTCAAATTTCTAGTGAACAGTCGTGAAAAAATAAATATTACAGAAACAATTAGACAAATTTGAGAGAAAGCCAAAAGAATCTGAATTTTTTTAATCGAAATCATTAAGAAAAAAACTATAAAAAGCAAATTTGATAATTATTGTTCATGAAGAGATGAAGAAGAAGAAGACCCGAGTCTGGAGCGATCTTCTAACGGCTATATTTTCTTTCTTGCTTCGACTTTAAAGTGACTCAATTTTCTGTTGTTAAATCTGAAAATTTTCAAATTTGTTTAAAAAGAAAGAAAAGCCCAAGATAATAAGGCAATTAGAGAGACAATTAGACAAAATTTGAGAGAAAGCCAAAAGAATCTGAATTTTTTTTCATCGAAATCATTAAGAAAAACAAACTACAAAAAACAAATTTGAAAGTTACTGTTCATGGAGAGATGAAAAAGAAAAAGACCCGAGTCTGGAGCGATTTTCGAACAGCTTTGACTTTATAGTGACTCAATTTTATGTTGTTAAATCTGAAAATTTTCAAATTTCTTTGAAAAGAAAGAAAAATCTCAAGATAATAAGGCTCATTTCAAGAATAAAAGTAAAACATGGTGATTGGTGTTGTGACTAATTTTATTACAACGTTCACAAACAATTTTCTTTCGAACAGACGTTAATACTTTAGAAGTTTAAAATTTAATATGGAGAATTAAGGTTTATCCCCAAATATTCGTACCTAAATTGAAACCGCTAATTGAAAATTAAAAAAAATTAAAAAATTCTCGCTATGTTTATGTTATGACTTAAGAAGTGAACAAATATTTATGATTAGTTTAGTCTAAAACAAACCCAGATCAAGAACAAAAAAAAGACGTTTCAAATTTCTAGAGAATAGTTGCGACAAAAGCAAAATTCTAGAGACAATTAGAAAAAATTTGAGAGCAAGCTAAAAGAATCTGAATTTTTTCAACGAAATCATTAAGAAAAAAACTATAGAAAGCAAATTTGAAAATTATTGTTCATGGAGAGATGAAAAAAAAAAATCCGAGTCCGGAGTGATCTTCGAACGGCTATATTTTTTTTCTTGCTTCGATTTTACAGTGACTCAAATTTATGTTGTTAAATCTGCAAAATTTTCAAATTTCTTTGAAAAGAAAGAAAAACCCCAAAATGATAAGGTTTCAAAAATAAAAGTCAAACAAGGTGATTGGTGGTGTGACTAATCTTATTACAACGTACACAAAAAATTGTTTTCGAACCTACATTAATACTTTAAAAGTTTAAAATTTAATATATAGATTTAGAGTTTATCCCCAAACATCTACATCTAAATTGAAGCCGCTGATTGAAAATTAAACAAAAATATCCGAGTCTAGATTAATCTTCGAACAGCTATATTTTCTTGGGGAAATTTGAAAATATGGTAATTTTTAAGTTTTTATTAGAGAAATGAATAGTTTTTAAAGTAATTTATGTATTAAAATAGTTTTTAAAAGTGATAATTGGTAAATAAGGTAAATTTTTTAAAGTATTATGTTTTAGGGTAATTTACTATTTACAATTAGTAAATTAGTCACTCTTTCTATCTTTTTTTTTTTTCCTTTCATTTTTCTCTCTCTTTCTCTTTTTTGTTTGTTCTGGCGACAATCTCCACTCTCTCTAATTTTTTTTTATTTTTTTTATTTCTCTTTCCTCTAATTTTTATTATTTTAAATATCATTTAAAAAAATTTAAAAATTTAAAAAATAAATTTCTATTTTTTCTAAATTTTTCTGAATCTAAAGAGACTCATTTTATACATATATGCAAAAAAAAAAATCATCTTATACACTGTTATGTACATCAACATGTTTGTACATTATTTTGTATTATTTTTGTATACAGTAAAACCTCTATAAATTAATATTTGGTAAATTAATAAACACTATAAAATAATAAAATTTTCGGAATAAAACTATCCTAGAAACTACCTATTTCCTTAATAAAAACTTAAAACTACTTAATTCTCTAATAAAAACTTAAAAACTATCATATTTCCTAAACCACCATCTATTTTTTTTCTTTGACTTTATAGTGACTCAATTATATATTGTTAAATCTGAAAATTTTCAAATTTGTTTGAAAAGAAAGAAAAAACCAAAGATAATAAGGCCCATTTCAAGAATAAAAGTTAAACAAGGTGATTGGTGTTGTGACTAATCTTATTACAATGTTCACAAACAATTTATTTTGAACAGACATTAATACTTTAAGAGTTTAAAATTTAATATGGTTTATTAAATTATTTGGAAGTTTAAAATATACTATAGTTTATGAATTAATAAACCATATTAAATTTACAAACTCTATATAATCTTATCCTATTATTATGTAATCAAACAAACTATTAAGTTTAATTACTATATATATATATATGTTCTTTTATACGAGAATAAAATTCATTTTAAATAGAAGGTGATATAACGGCAATAACTATAAAAAATTGCTAGATTACATGCTATAATCTATTTTGTTTCTTTAATCTTTTTTCTTTAAGAGATACCTTTGTATATAATTTAGTAGATCCAGAAAAAAAAATTGTAGATTTAAATATTCCTATAACATCATACGGTTATACTCCATGGATGTCGTTAGCTTCTCTTGAACTTTTTTTTTTTCTGGTCATTTGAACTAAAGTATCGATCATAAAATCACCAAATAATTAATTAACAAAGACAAGAGGACACCGACTCATCATCCCCGTAAAGAGACAAACGAATGCAAACAAAGATAGCACACAAATGTGGACATCTATTTACTAGAAGTCCGTACGTGCCTATGAACATCTTGATTTAAATCTTGAAACACAAATTAAATATTAAATATCCCGGTCAAAACTATTTCAAATTTTAAGTAATTTTTTTTTTAAATAAAGGGTGAGAATTCTGGATTTTTGACTTATAATCTTTTTTGATATTTCAAATCAATTTTTAAATTATTCCTATTTAAAAAATATTCTCTGTTTTGAACAAAGTTCATGACACAAGAAAACCAACCTTATTAAGCTACTATAAGACTACCACCTCTTTGATAATTTCAAGTCATTGTTATGTAATCTAACTTAAGTCTTGATTGGCCGGGGAAAAACAACTGAGTATATCTTGTAACTAAGGAACAAAAAACGAATCTTTCTATTTCTACTTCTTGAAGTCACAATAATACTCCCGCGGCTATAATCGTTATATAGGTTCTTACTTTTTGTGGAAACATTATTCAGTGATATGTATAGATATATCTATATATATATATTTGATTTATAAAATTTTCAGTAATATAGAGATACAAAAACAGAGAAATATATACTCTAAAATTAATACGACCAAACTTAAAGTAAATAATAAAATTAATATATATATATATATATATACAGTAACCTTTACATAATTAAGAGTTAAATTTTATTTTTGTTAAAAAAAAGTTTATTAATTTCATGTAATATAAATTGTAAAACGGATAATTTAGTATCTAGTATTAGAAAAAACCTTGTAGTTAATTTTTGTCTGCTGACAGGAAAAACCATGTAATAGTTAATTTTTTTTAGTTTAGAAATAGTTCTTCTAATACATGTTGAGGAAGAGTTCTTAACAATTGAATAGAATTCTTAATAGTAATTTTCTTTTTAAGTACTTTAAAAGTGGTTCTACAATCATTTACCCTTTTCTTAGTGTTTAAAAATCCTTCTTAAACCTAAAATTTGCATTTTTTAAAAAATGTAATTTTCGGATTTTGGTAATAAGTACTTAACTTTTTGTTAATGGATATTTTAAAGGATTTTGGTTATGATTAAAAAAACATTAAATCGTGTTTACTTAAGAAGTGTTAATATTTATTTATTATAGAAAATAGTAGTGATGACGTTAGCTCAGAAAGAAGATGAAAAGTGGCATTATCCTAACATGTTATAGAACATGGGCTTGATCAGAACCTAACACCAATCTTCACTTCAGGAAGGTTCGTGTTTGGTTTCGAATACAGAGAATTCTAAGTGTAAAGATACATTCCTCTCATGCTATATAATGTAAAACTAAAATGGCCTCATGTCACCCTTTTTAATCACACCCCATTTGTTTAATTAGTTAGTAATCTAACCTAAATAATGTTATCTTTTAACAGGGGTGTAAAGTACAATATATATATGAGGGATGGAAACATCATCTTTTAAAAAATAATTTTCTCAACTACCGTAGGATTGGTGAACCTAATTAATCGAGTCATTAAGTGAAAACAACACATAAATTATTAGAAAGAAACAAAAATTCATATAAAAGAACAATTATTCTTTTTCGAATCATGTCGGAGATAGCTTTAAACGTTAGGACATAAGCTGTCCTTAACTTAATAAAATATTTTTTTTAAAACATACGAGCAGCCTTATTCCTACCACATGCAAATATATACATACGAGCCTTGTTCCTAGCAAATGCACAACTAGAGCTCTAAGACCCAAACGTCTCTCTCTCTCTTTCTCTCCCTAATAAAGATTAGGGTTCTTAAGTTCGTGATGGATAAGGAAGAATGCAGCAGTAGTGAATCAGGTTGGACGACTTATATTTCGTCGCCGATTAAAGTAGACGAAGATGAGGTTATGGAAGAGGACTATCATGAAAGCTATAACATCTATAACTACTTTAGAAAAGGCGAAAACGAAGAAGAGAGGAACAAAGATAGCGATGATTCGATGGCCTCGGATGCTTCTTCTGGGCCAAATTATCAGCGCTATCACCAAAAGCACAACAAAGGTAGAGGAAGAGAGGCCCCCGATTTGAAGAACGGGAAAAGTGAAGGTAATTCTAAAAGTAATGATCATCATAATTATCATTATGATGATGATAAGAAAACTGGTAATTCATACAAGAAAAAGGAGAAGAAAAAGAGAGAAAATAAGAATACCTATAGAATGAAGTGATTAATGTTTTAATATGTAATTAGTGTTTGTATATTGGGGGATTTTGGATTATTATTTCCTTATCTGTCTGAGGGGTTTTTGATACCTCAAGGATAGGAAGTTTTATTTATTTACTATTATCTATTTTATTTTAGTTTGGATCATTGGATGTGTTTTGATTGATGTCTATAATGTTTGTTCTTGATTTTGATTACTGTTCTTTTATTTGTGAATCGATATTTCTCAAAGAGAGAAACTATACGGTTTGTTGATTGGTCACATCACTCTTTATCTTAACTGTCAAATATCTGTAATTTCTTCTTTGATTCCTAAAACAGATTGTTTATCTCGTAGTTTTAGATTTGAGAGAGACTCAAAGAAAGCTAGTGATGATTATGATGATGATGACGTGTAATTGGAATGTTGTCATGAATTATATGCATGTGTAGTAACTGTTTTCCCAGAGACAAAGTTTCAATTATTGTCATATTGGGGCTTTGTGTTTTGCCCAAAACTCAATGAAAACCTTCTGATGTGAATAGTTTTGGGTGTAAAGAGAAAATGGATCCACCGCATACACATGCCACCAACATGGGAACTCTTCCACACAAACTCAATATTAAATAGTTATTTTATAAAATATTTCACAAATTGACGCCAAAAATAATGTGCTTAAATTTGTCTAGATGCCAAAAATTATATGCCTCACCAATCAGTACTATGGAAATTTTAATAGTTTATTTTAATAGTTTTAGCTCAGCACCCATATATTTTCTTCCTTTCAATTTAATTTGAAATTACATTAAGCATACATAAACTTAATTACCAAAAGACATTCTTAGGAGATGAACAGATTCGTGCATATATTTCAAAAGATAGATGGAACTTGATCGCAAATAACATCGTTTTTTTTTTTTTTTGCTAAAGGATATTCTATTAAATGCAACGGATGAGTTACAAGGTAGTAAAAATAGAACAATAAAAAGCAACAATAACAAGCAAGAGGAGAAAGAGCAACTAAAATAAATGAGAAGGATACTAGAAGGATACAATGGTGCGGAGCCCTTCACTTGAAGAAGATCAAAAGCCAAGAAAGAGTGGGAACCACACTCAACCAAAGATGGAAATGGCGCCTTAGAAACCACGAGACAAGTTGACATCTTTGCCGGATCGATGGGAAGCATTACAAGCTACAAAGAGACCACCCATCAACGAGCACCCGGGAACCCACACGAAACCAAAGCCAAAATAAGGCAAACCGAAGCCACCACACTTAAACGAGCCCTTGAGCACCAACAGCAACAGCAGCCGAGACCACATAGAACCCTACTACTAACTCAAACATTCAGCTAAACGCAAACCACTCCCACGGAGAACGAGGCCCAAGACAAGGAACTGCCGAGAAGGAACTAGCACACCACAAAAGGAGAGAACCTAATCAACCTTATATTTCAACTTATATAATGCTAATTTAAGTTATCATATGCTCATGAAGTTGCTTTGCCTGAAGTCTCTAGAATTGTAAAGCATTTTTCATTTGTCTTAGACCAACAGTTACTAGTTCCCTACATAGAAAACATACAGGATTATAAATACAAGTATTGAAATACATGACATTTTCTTTTCTTTACTCAATGAAAAGCTTACTTGTTTTTCCTTGACTTCTTCCAGACAACCAATTTTTCTAACTATATGTTGTAATCAACTAGTTCAAAATGATGAAAACTTAGGTGCTCTTATTCTTACTTGTGTGAGGTGGTTAAGTATGAACCGAATGAACTTACCCTCGTTCACTTTTGTAGCATCCCTATCCTGGGAAAGTGGGACATATACGTTTGGTAGGTAATCGGACTGGGTAAGGGATGAGAAGAAAAGGAAAACGTCTAATTCATAAGATTAGACGAATGGTTTAATAATCTAATGATCTCAGTAAAGATCACGGAAAAGGTTATGGACGGCAAGTCATGGCCGAAAAACGAACCGAATGACTTAGCTGTGTGAAAAGAAAGGAAAATGCTCGTGCTTACCATCTCGGTGGAGCTGGGGTAGCTGTACCAGTTGGAATGATAGCTAGAAAGCTCAAAGCACTAGTTAGCTCAGCTGATCGGTAGCTGAACCAACTCGGTAGACTGATCGAGTGTTGACCCAGCTGGATGATCAGTTAGGTACCAAGTTAGGTGCGATACGACAGCTGGGAATGTCTAAGTCATGAATGGTGGATGACTAGACGAATGTTATGAAAATCTAATGATCTCGGGAAAGATCAAGAAAAGGTTAACAACGGCTTAGTCATGACCGAGGAACGGAACAAATGACTTAGCCAAGGAAAATGGGAGCTAAATGCTAGCTAAGCTAATATGGAGCGATAAGCTAGCTAAGCTGGAGTGATAGTTAAGCGGGAGGTAGCTACCTGGAGTGATAGCTAAGATGGAGTGGTAGCTAGCTGGTAATACTAGCTAGCTCAGCTGACTGTTAGCTCTACCAGCTCGGTGGACTGATCGAGTACTGACCCGGCTAGATGGACTAATCACCTAGCTACTGAGCCGGGTGAGGACGGCAGCTGGTACATGGGCGAATGGTTGGTATATGAACCTGGTAACCGCCCATGGCATTTACTTACTGAAAGGGTGCAATCCCAACCATTCATTAAATGAATGGCTGAGAATGTACAAGAAAGGGTGCGAGATGGGGCGGAAGTTACACGCATTATTCTTATAAAAGGAAGGCTTTGGCGTGAAAAATTGATCATCCAGAACCCGCATGCCTGAGAGAAATATCTCGTCCCCATGAGTGAAATCTCACTGGAAAAAGAGAAATCACCGGCGGAAAGAAACGAGATCAAAGAACACTGTTAAAAAGAAAATCGTATGTTCTATGGTGGCAAAGACTGGGAAAGGATCAAGTATTCGTATAGATCTTGAGATCATGAATAACAAAGATGATACTCGAACGATCCATACGATTATACTGCCGGGTAGACAAACGGACCGAGAATCGGACTGCCGAGAACGACGATGACTCGTCTGGCTTATCGGTAATATCTACTGTGATTAGCGATCAGATGGCCAACAGAAAAGAACAAACTGCTTAGATCGGCAAGTCGACAGATAGATCCGACCAGTCTACCGGGCAGGGAATTGAGTAGCCGATCGATGAACAGGGGGAAATGCCAGGAAGATCGGTTACTCGCCGAGAGATCGATACGGACTACGGAAGGGAATTCCGTGGAAACCATGGACATCGGATGATGATCTTTGGATGTTCCTACAGAATTGACTACCCGGTAACATGGAGTATATATCGTGACTCGAAAATGTGATTACCCGGGTAGTCGGCCAAAGGAGAAGATCGACTCGCCATTGAAATGGACGAGCGATCGATGAACGATGAAAGGATATCATCGTTCCATCTAAGGGGAAAAGCTCTCGCCTAGTGTGAATACTCATCGTGAAATGATAGGTATCACCGGGAAAAGGGTAGAGAGCTAGTGATGACCATCGAGGGATTACGTACATGAATTCGCCTGATAAAATATAGTCTTAGACCGAGAGTAAAATCGACAGTAGATCGATAGTCTCGTGAGTGACTCGGTGGGACGATCAACCGATAGATCCTCGGTAATACCAACGGACTAATCGGAAAATTTGGAGATGAATCATTGATCGACCACGAGCAAACTACAAGGCCAAGAACTTATCAATCAAAGGTGAACCAACGTATCATAGATGGCAAGTCCCCAACCCCTTGGGTGGGTAAAAGCGGTTGTAACCGCAAGGAGTTCAAAGGAGGAAGAACGATGGAGGATCAGTTTAGAAATCAAGTGGTGATCCTACGGAGGAGTTCCGCAGACACAAAGGAAATGGTCGGGAGTACGGATGCACCGGTAAGCTATGGGCTTGATCAGCCACCGTGAAATAAAGGGCAAGAAAGTCCTCTCATCCTATCGTGTACTTAGCCAATGGGGATGATTGGTTGTATGGCTAAGTAACGAAGTGATGGGGTACTATATGATGCCAAGTGATGCACGGTAATTAAGGTGCGCGATTTACGGAGAAAATACACAGAACCTATTGGCATACTTGGAGATGATCGGACAATGCAAGGAACGGATCGAGGAAGGATTCGATTCCGCATGTTGGCCAAGGTATATATACGACCCTAGCTTATTAATTAAGTAGGACGTAGTATGAAGCCGTAAGTCTAGGGTGACAAAATGGGTTGTTGTATGACTTGGCCGAGTTAAGGATCGATCTTAATCCTACGGGAAAGATGATAAAACCGGTACGAGGATTTGGTCAGAAATAGACTAAAGAGTAAAAAAAATTTTGCTGCGTAAAATGATAGACTAAAAGAATAGCCTAAGGAAAGACATTTATAAAGGAGTGAGGAAAAATTAAAGAGGTTATGCCGTGACAAGGCATGAAAGGTTGATTGTTCGTCGCCGGACGCTAATAGTCCGGGACGGAGCCTTACAACTTCTCTTTGGTGCAGTTCCATCTAGGTGTGTTTGTACTTGTTCTTCTTATTTCAGGCTCACATGCTTCAACTCCCTAGTTTTCAGAAAGAAAGAAAAAAAACAACGATTAAACATGTTAGTTCATAGGTAGGTTGGAAACCACTATTAAAAAAATAAAATTTGATACGATGAGCCAGTACTACCTTGAACCCGTAACTCAAAAAGATTAAATTGTTCATAAATAAAGCAGTATCCTTTTTGAATGTCATCTTCTGTTGTTGCAACCATACTTATTCTCTTTCTCATTGTTACTTGTTCTTAAAACAATCGAACTCCAATTCTATTTTTCTTTGCAGTAATTAGACACATCATTTGGTTTAGGATCTCCCAAGAACGATTTTTTTTCATTTTTTTTCTTGTCATTTTTTTTCTCGTACCACCACAAGCAGTTAATCTAGAGGCGCTAATATATGTACATGTACATGTACATACGCTTTATAATGCACATGATCTATATTGTATAGAAATGGTCAAACTTCTTTCAGAAGAAAAACTCTATCTTTTCCAACTAAAAACGATTGCAAAAGGTTTTTTTTTTACGACAATGGTAGATATACTATCAAAATCAAAGCATTATTTCATCGTCAGTTTTGACATCAATATGACGCGCGTTCTAGTAATATTATTTTTAAATGATCTAAATATCCCTTAGGTGCCTATACCTTCATGCATTCACAATCCAAAAGTTATTTGGTTACCAACTATTCTACATACAAACTCTCCAATTTCATCCATATACACCAGCAATAGACTTTTTGTCTAAAATCTAATGATTATCTCATTTGCAAGGTATAACATGATCGTTAAGTGTGTCTTATCTTCCATAAGCTTAATGTCATCAACATCGCATGTCTTGTCGTTCAATAGTATATCCTATAAGGTTTGTTGCTTTAACAAATCTTGCATTTTAATATATGTCATGTGAAGATGAGAACTTTGATTTCTTATTCAAGTCAAAGCAAGAGTCAAAGAAAATGAAACTATAGTTAAGTGTGAACTAAACTATGGTTGGGTCATGTTTTTTGGGACCACAAGGAAGCTTTACATTAGTTGCCGAGAAAGGACAATTTGTCTCTATGTGAATTCAAAATGGAGCGTTTTAGAGAAGCCCTAGAACTAACATGGTTTCACATATATATAAGATTAAATATGATTTTGTGATTAAATTGTAACGCAAAATATATTTTTCAAGCATAATTTATAATTTTAAGATCGGGATTAACAAGCTAAACGATGAAAACCAATCCTTTAAAAATAACTCAAGATTAGTACTATATAGACCAAACAATTGGTCTTAGAATTCGAGATAAGAGGAGTGTAAAACATCGAAAAGAGATTACACACACTTATCCCTAAAAAAATATAAATACATGTAGTAACTTTTTGGCCGGTCCATCCAAAAGACGTAACACTCCATTTGGTGATTCAAAATGTAGAACATGGCCCAAAACTAGACATATATAATTGTAAACGAGAGGACGTAAAAAGCTATTTGTTTGGCTCTTAACTCCCACTAGAAGAGTATCAATTATTCTTCTTGCTTCAAGTTCAATCAGGCAAATGATGGGAGGAACAATTAGCACCTAGCCACCATCAAAATTTGCAAGCATTCTTTATCAAAAAAAAAGAAAAAGAAAAATGTAAGCATTAGTGAAAACGTATAATTAATGGAAAAATCGCTATGATTTGACCATCACCTAGCCACCATCAAAATTTACAAGAAATAATGAAAACGTCATTAATGGTTTAACCATGGCTAAATGGCAATGGACTAAGATAGAGCTCATTTAGCCATTATAAGGCCATGTCTGATTCTGAATGGCCATTGACAACGTCCACCTGCTCACATAATGTCTTCGAAATAGCCATGGCTATATCTAGCCAAAAATTCTTAAAATTATCAAAAAAAAAAAAAAAAATTCGTTTTGCACCATGCCCAAACAAATTTACTGTGTAACAAACCATAGAAAGTTGTGTTTTAAATCGAGAATAAGTTAGGTGTGTAACTAACTTTGATAT
Organism: Cardamine resedifolia; assembly: GCA_014578085.1. Classification (NCBI taxonomy): domain Eukaryota; kingdom Viridiplantae; phylum Streptophyta; class Magnoliopsida; order Brassicales; family Brassicaceae; genus Cardamine; species Cardamine resedifolia. Next base: position 4,161 of record VBRH01001213.1, on the reverse strand, counting down.
ATGGTTGAACACAGCTATGATTTGTACGAGAAACTTGTTTTTTGAACATGGATATCTGAAAATAAAGCAGTATGTATCATTAAACCGAACACGCCTTAATTAGACGTTTAACGTGTTCTCAATTATTTCTAGCTTTGGTTTTATGGATATTTGTTTCAATTTACATGCATGGTACTGCTTCTCCGTGTACCATATATAACAAAAATTTAAGCGTTATAAACTAGTAGTATAAAATAAAGGAAAGCGACAACCAATCACCGCACGACAGCAAAACGAAGGAAAAGAAAGAAAGCAAGCATACTTGTCTCAACTACAGAGGCTACTTTAGTACACACGGGCACAAACCTATATATAGCCTGAGATTGTGATGAATATTTATATAATAATCATAATGAGACAAAAAAAAAAAAAAAAA
>VBRH01001212.1:0-21371 GCA_014578085.1 Cardamine resedifolia | reverse complement strand
CTTAGGTTAAAGGTGTTGAATGATGAACGCGACGCAGGAGCAGGCAGTGGCTGAAACATCGGTGTTTTGGGATATCAAGACGTGTCCGGTTCCACCTGACTGCGATGCTAGTGTGGTAGGTCGGTGTATTAAACGGTATTTGGAGAAATTAGGCTACTCTGGTCGTCTCACCATCATTGCCGTTGGCCTACTAACAGACGTCCCTGATGACTTCCTGCGAGCGCTCTCTTCCACTGGAATCGTTCTTAATCACGCCCCTTTGGGTTAATATCTTTTGTCATCCTTATGGTATTTTCTACATTAGTTAATTAATTATTGGATATTTTTCATTGAAGTCTTTTAAGTTTTCTGAAACAGGTTCCATAGGCATTTTGAGAACTATGTATGCGTGGAAAGAGAGTTATCCACCTCCTGCTAATATGATTCTCATATCCTCAAATCCGTCAATCCTCTCTAAAATTCGACATTCTTGTGGATACAATATTTTTCAACTGTTTCCAAATGAATCCCTCTGGAAAGTCTTTCTTCTCCAAGGCGTGTGTTTTGTCCTTTCTCACAACCACCAAATCTCTTGTTGAAATAACCACCAAATAATCTCTTGTTTCTTTCTACAGATTCAGGTGAGGAGGATAAGTGCAGTGGAACGGATGAATCTGCCTACTGGCTTTGCTCAGTATGCTCTGATCATGTTTGCGAAGGCTTTGAAAATTTCACCACCCATCTCTCTAGTCAAGAACATGAACACGAGGTAATTAACCATCCTAGACGTTTTGTCATTATCTTACCAGTTTTTAGTCAAGCAACCTCTTACCACATCCCTTTTGAATGATGAAGACTACCCAGATTCTCGAGGAGGCTGTGTCTGAAACATTGGTCTTGTGGGACATCAATGCCTGTCCTGTTCCCCCTGACTGTGATGCTCGTCGGGTCCGTCCGTGTATTAAACAGTATTTGGAGGATTTTGGCTACTCTGGTCCTCTCACCATCAATGCCGTTGGCCTACTAACAGACGTCCCTGTTGACGTCCTGCGAGCAGTCTCCTCCACTGGAATCGTTCTTAAACACGTCTCCATCAGTTAATATCTTCTCATCCTTTTGACTATCTACAGTAATCTATATTTTCCTTCCTTGATGAATAGAGAGTCTCAAGTCTTTTGTTTCTGAAACAGACTCTGGTGACATGTTGAGCATTATGTATGAGTGGATTTATTTGAATCCACTTCCAGCTAATATGATGGTCATATGCCCCTATTCGGAAGTCTTGGCCAAAGTTGTTGGCGATCTACAAGACTGGGGGTGCAACATTATTGAGCTGTTTCCAAATAATTCTCCTTATTCAGAGTCCCTCTGGAAAAAATTTCTTCTGGAAGGTGTGGTTTGTCCTCTCTCAGTGTTTTTGAAATATCCGGCTAATCTGTTACTGATTTAGCTACTTTTTTCTTCCACAGATTCAGGGACACTTGAGGAGGAGGGTAAGTGCAGTGAAACGGGTGAAGATGCCTCCTGGGTTTGCTCAGTATCCCATCATATTTCTGGCAAAGGCCTTGATAATTTCTTCACTCATATCTCTAGTCAAGAACATGAAGAACATGAACCGGAGGTAAATAAGCATCCTAGTCAAACCTGACGGACTTGTTGTATCAATACGTTTTGTCATTGTCTAACCAGTTTAGAGTCAAACAACCTCTTACCACATGTACTTTCCCTTTCTCACTTGTAGTTATGTTTGCCTAAATTTGACCCCATGTTATCTGAATGATGAAACCTACACAGATATTGGCTGCTGTTACAGTCTTTTGGGACATCAAGGGGCTTCCTGTTCCCCCTGTTTGTGATGCTCGTCAGGTCTGTCTGAGTATTAAAGAGTGTTTGAAAGATTATGGTTTCGCTGGTCCTTTCACCATCAATGCCATTGGCCTACTAACATTCATCCCTAATGACCTCCTACGAGCGGTCTCGTCCACTGGAATCGTTCTTAATCACGGCGTCTTCAGTTAATATCTTCTCATCCTTTTGCCTTTCTACAGTAATGTATATTTTCGAGTCTCAAGTCTTTTGTTTCTGAAACAGATTTCGCAGACATTATGTATAAGTGGACCTGTTTGAATCCACCTCCAGCTATTATGATGGTCATATGCCCCTCTTCGGAAACCTTGACCAAAGTTCTTGCCGATCTACGAGAGCGGGGATACACCATTATTGTGCCTATTCGAGTTGATTCTACTTATTCAGAGTCCAAATGGGAAAACTTTGTTCTGGAATGTGTGTGTTTGTCCTCTCTCACAGTGTCTTTGAAATATCTAGCAAATCTGTTGCTGAACTAGCTACTTTTTTTTTTCCACAGTTTCAGGGACACTTGAGGAGGAGGATAAGGGCAGTGAAACGAGTGAAGATGCCTCCTGGGTTTGCTCAGTATGCAATGGTATTCCTGGCAAAGGCTTTGATAATCTCATCACCCATCTCTCTCAAGAACATGAACAGAAGGTAATTAAGCATCCATCCTAACTGGATGGACTTGTTGTATCAATACGTTTTGTTTTGTCATTGTCTAACTGTTTTTGAGTCAAACAACCTCTTACCACATGTAGTTTCCCTCTCTTACTTGTAGTTTTGTTTGCCTCCTATTCCTGTGTATCAGAACGATGAGAATGACAAGGAGGCGGTTGAAGCCGGAGTTGAGGCTACCATTTTGAGGAAGCATCGAAAGGCAAGGAAGCATCGAAAGGCAAGTTTTAATATCTGAAAACTTAGAGATTTCTAGTCTTTCGAATTCTGGGGTTTTCTTGATGAAAACCAAAACATTGTAGCGAAAGCACTACTAGAAACTGAAGACAAACGGAGGACGAGGAGAAGAAAAAGAAGAGTACAAGGCCCATGGTGTTGTTTTTCTCTAAGACATTTCTTATGGTGAATGGTTTGTTCTACTTGTAGCGGCAAATGTTGGGTTAACTTAATTCTTGTGCTTATTTTCAATTTTCGTTTTGTTAATTAACAATACTTTGTTAAATTCATTATTTATGTATGGAGTTGTGACATCGTATGTGACATGGATGTTAATCGACCGGTGATAGGGTGGAAAATAATAATGAAGTAAAACAGTAAAGTTATGAATGTTTTATAGTATTGATGGCTTGCGGCTGTGTCTATTGTATCTAGTATCTACTATCTGGAGTGTGCAAAATTCCTTAAAACAGTAAAGTTATTCTTTGTTTTTTTTAAACTAAAAAATAGGAGGAATTAGTTGGATGTCTTTTTTAGTTTATATTACTTGCGTAGATTCATCAATGTGAAAGCTCGAAGAAGATATATGTTAAGAAAAGAAAACAATACTCCATAGCTTTCATTTTCCAATACTCTTAAGATCTGTACTTGTCTCTAAGGACTAATTATCATGAAAGTTTTACTTCTCTTGGCCTTTACCAAATCTTCAAGTAAAGGTTCCTTGATCTTTGTTATCAACCCAACACCATCAAAAGCCACTCCGGAAGCTGCAATTTCTCTCAAAAGTCTCAACCTTTGGATGCTTACTGGTTGCATCTATCCTTGAAGCCCTAGGTATGTATGATTAACCTAAAGCTGTCTCCTTCACATTAATATAATGTGAAGTTTACTATGTTCAATATATTGTAACAGCTCTTCTCCATCAATAACACCACCAACGGGAACTACTCCAAATACAGGAAATCCAATTCCTCCGGTGTTTGGTCCAACCGGGTTTGGTCATTTCCTCTGTTTCTCATAACTAGCGTTTCTATGGGATGTACGGTTGGGATCTCCCACGTGTAGAGACAAAGTCAATCTATCCACGTTTGTTGAGCTTTCGTCTATGTATAGGTTGCTCTAACAGCAGGGCAATATGGTAATAGCCCAAAGGATGGCGTGGTTCTCAAGGTAAGCATGATCTAATCTTCTTTTTTTTTTTGGTTTTCTCCTGCTCTAATCTTTCGTGTGTGTTTGTTTGTCAATCTTTCTAATTTTGTTTTGTTCTTATATTGGATTGTTTAATTATTTATTATTTTCTTAAAATGACTAATTAACCTCTTAAAGGAAAACTAAAGTTGACAAAGATAAGGATACTGAGCATGACTCTAAAATCCTAAGACTGTATTTTTCGCAGAATGGTTCCAATTTTCTCAGGTTTGGTACTTGTCCCTCTTTGACTAAACTGAAACATCATTAACAAGGTTACAAAATCTTACTGAACCGGTGTATGAGATTCGAAATTTAATTGTTTCATCAGTTATATCTGTGTTGGGAAAAAAATGCACTAATAAAATAATCGTTGCCAAAAATCATCAATCATTGATATCATCAAAATACTCAACCAAACTAAGCAAGCACCTAAAAAGAATCTCAAGATTCCTAATGAAAGTTTGAGAATCTCATAAATTCTTAACTAAAAACCTTAGTGAAAACCAAAAAAAAAAAAATCAAGCTTACTTGAACGGAAAGCCACCTCACTAGGTTTGTCCTTGAGCTGATTGTCCCGGATTTAGAATGTCCGGAAGCAAAAGAGGAACGAGAGCGAAATAGAGTTTGCCGTTAGCGTGGAAAGACCAGAGGCGAATCTTATCTTTTTCCTCGAAACGGTAAGTTTGGACCACTTGATTCCACCCTGTAACCAAATTGAATAAAGGAGATGACTTCCCCATGTCCCATAACCTCAAATTCAACTCAAATTCCTTTAGATCAGAAGCCACGAGTGTTACGTCTACTCCTGTTTTGCGAATCTTCCTATTTTGTAAATCTATAATCTTTTCTTCTTCAGGGGTCAAGAAATCCTCATCAACGATCTGGCTGACAGGTATCGAGATACGGTGTTTGCCAAAGTTGACATCGCTTGCCATCAAACCCTTATTTAAGATTTTCTTTGGATTTTCTCCATTCTTGCTTCTAATCAACTGCAACAGCCACTCCGGCGTCGGCTCTTTTGTCTCAGAAGAAGACGCTCCTGCCTCAAAACGACCATTGTCCTTGCGTTTTGCTTTCTTAGGTTGTTGTTGTTGTTGTTCCAAGGGAGGAACCAGAAGAAGACTTTTCTTGCTGTTTCTTGTACTTCTTTTCGAAGACTCCGTGTCAAGAATATCGGCCTTAGGAGGAGGAGGAGGAGGCTCTTCTTTAGCCACTACTGCAGTTGAATCAGTGATAGGAATAAAATCTCTTTCTTCCCTCTCCGTTGCCTCCACATCACTCCGTTTCGTCCCCATAGGCAGTGAGTGTCTGAGCTTGAGTAATACCCATATAGCTTCTTCTTCATCTTCTCGACTAACCATTGTTATTATCCTTCTCCTACGTTTCTTTAGTAAAGGTCAATACACAAACACATACATATATATATATATATATAGAGAGATGCATCACGTGTTCTCCTAATTCTACCAGGATTTGGAGTCATATTGCCTGAGCTTATTTCTTCTGTTCCTATTTGAGATTAGAGAAGACATCTTTTCTTTCTTTTTCTTTTCCAATTCTCTTTCCCTCCTTTTTAATGGATAAAACAAAGAGAGATTTATCAAAATAGTTCAAATTTAAACATTAATTTGAAAAGAGTACCTCTCATATCAAAATATCATTTATCCAACTATTTTTTTTTAAAATAATAACAAGAATGTTATAACCTTTTCGTTTACGAAAAAAAAAAAAGAATAAAACACAACAAAAGTGTTGTAACTCATTTTTCTAATTATAGCCTACATTGTTTAAAAATATAATAACTATGCCATCAAAGGTGCCTCACTGGTGTTCAAAGAGTTTAGTCATTCAATCATTTTTATTCAAAATCTGGTCTTAATTTTCCCATACTAAAATTTTGTTATTTGTTTCCCATACTTACTCTGAAAGTTCTTTGTACTTTCTTCCTTATGGTTATATGTTTATCTTCAAATATGTGTAAGTTAGAGAGATATTCAGAGGTTTTTTTTTTGTTTATGGATAAACACTTAAAAAACTTTCCTAATCAGTTTCCCTTAAAGTGCAATATGAAAGGAATAAGAACATTAAGTTTGATGGATTCTTTGTGTGTATATGCTTTAAGCCTTTAAATATGGACTCTGATTTCTAGGTCTTGGCCAATTTCTCTAGCTTGTTATTCTTACATATCACGGTAACATAGAGAAACAGTTAGGTTTCGTCGGACGAACCTAAGGATATAAGGAAACCGAGTCTGACTCTAATATGATTTGGTCCATTTGGACAAAAACAGAACCGGTATTATGTAATTTTCCCGGTTTGGTCTATATATGTCTAAACCAAAATGTCATGAATAAGGAAGCAAAGATATTTATTCGGTTTTTTTGTTTGTTTTCTCAGATCAAAGGAAATAAATAAAAATCGTTGCTAAACTCAAATCTCTAATGTTCCTGTCTGATACTAGAGTAGAGAGGAAGAAATATGACTGAGAAATTTGGAAAAGAGATGATGAAAAACGTGACCGAATACAAATCGGTTTTTTAAATAGTGTATAAAGAAACAGCCAAAAAGAGGACAGCAAAGCCACGACTGCAGAGCATATAGGCAAAGAGACAATTTTTATGAACACTTTGCTTCTTTTTGTGTTCAGACTCATAAATATTCCAAAAGGCTCTTTCTTTTCTGTGTTTAAGTTAGGATTAATTTTAGCTTTTTCGGCGTTTGGGTCCCTCAAAATCTCCGCCTTTGCCGTCTCGAAGTTCGATCTCGATGGGAGAGCGCAAGAAGCTGATAATCGATACTGATCCTGGAATTGGTACATATTATCCCCTTTTACTAAATTCGATTCCGATCTCTGTGTAAAGCCTCAATCAATAGTTCTGTTTCTGTATTGTCTTTGAATTTTCTTGGATTTGGAAAATTTGATATTACAAGATTTTGGGAAATTGAAGATCTGAGATCGATCCATGAGTTTTTTTTTTTTTTTACTTTGACTTCACTCAAGAGAGCTCTCATGAGTTTCGTCTCAACTGGATTTGATGCTATTGTTAGATGATGCAATGGCCATATTCGTGGCTTTAAAATCACCAGAAGTTGATGTAATTGGCCTCACTACTATCTATGGAAACGTGTACACCACTCTCGCCACCCGAAACGCCTTGCATTTGGTATCATTTCTACACGTTATTCATATGGATAGAATCTATTACATACTTAGATGATATATAACCATTGTTTCTGTACTAGTTGGAAGTTGCGGGTAGGACAGATATTCCTGTGGCTGAAGGTACACATAAAACTATCATGGTACGTTTCTACTTTATGACCTTGACATGTTATTGTGAGAAAGATGGGTGCTTTGATGTGTTTTGATTATCAACATTTTTCTTAAACCTTTTGTTAGCATAAGTAAATATGTGTCTTTTTATTGATAATTTATTGTCTTTGCTTCTGTAAAGAACGGTACAAAGCTTCGAATTGCTGACTTTGTTCATGGAAAAGATGGCCTTGGTAACCAAAATTTCCCTCCACCTAAAGGAAAACCAATTGAAAAATCTGCACCTGAGTTCTTAGTTGAACAAGCAAAGCTTTACCCTGGTGAAATCACGGTTGTTGCTTTGGGGCCACTAACAAATATTGCATTGGTAAGACTTTCTCATCCGCAATTTTCATTTTCCAGTCTTACTCATCTCTATTCCTATTACCTTGATGCAGGCTGTTCAGCTTGATCCAGAGTTTTCGAAAAATGTCAGACAAATTGTTCTTCTTGGTGGAGCATTCGCAGTAAACGGAAATGTAAATCCAGCATCAGAAGCTAATGTAAGTTCCTTCACCCATTAGAGTAATGTGATCTCCATACACTTTAGTTTATACATCACTTCTCGAGGATATGAAAATCTTCTTATGTAGAGTTGATTTCTTTAGTTTCCGCATCTTTTTAAACCAATTTTCTGGCTAGGATAGATTTTTGGCGATCCAGAAGCTGCAGATATTGTGTTCACATGTGGGGCCGATATAATTGCTGTGGGGATCAACGTCACCCATCAAGTTATTATGACTGGTATATTGGAAAGTCTTTTGCCTGATATGATGTTTTAATACCGTGGTGATCAGTGATCATGATTGTTGGTTTTATGGCTCGGTCTTGTGATTGCTTGTTGCGACCACCAAGAATTTAATTTATTGAAACAGAGCTTAGTAATGTGCAGATCGATGAGTTTCTTTAAGAACATCCATACATCTTCTTAGCATCTTAACTTCTTGTTTTGGTTCCTGGTTTCTGCTGGACTGGATCTAGCTGATGACTGGGACAAATTGGCATTATCGAATGGGAAATTAGCTCAATATCTCTGTAAAATCCTTGGTGTGTACTATTCTTATCATCTCGAGGCTTATGAGATCAAAGGTATGGTTTGATATGTTAAAAAATAACAAAGTTTGTGCTACTAGAGATGTTTTTATTTTAACATCTTTTTGGTTGCGGTAGGTGTTTACCTTCATGATCCTACAACGATCCTTGCGGCTTTTCTTCCTTCTCTTTTCACTTATACAGAAGGAGTTGTTAGAGTGCAGACAAGCGGCATCACTAGGGGACTCACTTTACTGTATAACAATCAAAAGAGGTCAGATTTTCATGATCTCGATAACACAAATCCTGTATAGTTGTTGATTCTTTCGTTAGGAAGGTGGAACAAAACCTTTGGACTCAACAAAATCATGTCATATTAGTAATAGACTATTAGGTGGACTGATGTTTGTTTGGATGTGAAACAGGTTCGAGGAAGTGAACGAGTGGTCAGACAAACCATCGGTAAAAGTGGCAGTGACGGTTGATGCTCCTGCGGTCTTGAAGCTCATAATGGATAGGCTTATGGAGTCTTGTTGACCATCTCTGATTTGGTTAATAATTAGTTTTATATCTCTCTCTTTCATGTTTCACTTGTTGTTGTGAGCCATTTCTTTGGTTTCCCAACACAAACAAACCCTATTGAAATAAGGCTTTTCTTGCTACATTTTTTTACTCAAAATCTTCTTCTTTTTTAATTTTCATCAAACCGAATATTATTTTTACCATTTGACGACCTACTAATAATAAAGTTTAGTTTTTATTTTTCCGATTCAAATCTGTTTCATGATTGTCTTACTTGTTCCTAAAAGGAACTCTTCTTAACAAGTGAAAATAATATTCGTTACACTAATTTTTTCCTCCTCTCTGAATCATCAACAAAACCATACTCAGCTAATAAACTTTAAACTTAAATCGCTATCACTTAACTAGTGGTATGTTAATAATAATGTTAATTTATAAATATGTCAAATTGAACTTCTTTTTTGTGAAATAGAAGGAGTATAAAATTATATTCAAATAACGATGACATGCATTCGCATTTTGCACGATCTACATGTAATGTATATGATAAAAATAAAAAAATTGAGAGAAATCAGAAAAGTAAGGGGCTTAATGCATAATTTTAGTACAAAAAAAAAAAAAGTGTAAAACAGAAGAACGTGAGAAGGAGTAGGAGCATAAATATATTAATAATCTCTCTTGACTCTGACTGCGTCTTCCTTGGAGACAGGAATCACAAAACATTCTCTCTTTTTTTTAGTTGGAAGAAAGACAGACGAAGAAGAAAGCAAAACTCATGAAACCAACAAAGACAAATAAGAGTTTCGGTTCTCCGTACACTTGTCTTCTTCTCTTCCTCTCTCCCACGACGTGCTCTTCTCTCATTCTCTCTCCTTTTCTCTTCCGCCATTCCTTCCCATTCCCCAAATTTTCTCCAGTTCTTGATTTCCTCTGATCATCATCATCAATGGATTCGTTAGCTATCGAAGAAGAAGACGAGGAAGCGTTGGCTACGCTCGTCCCTGTTCCGCCACGGCGTAAGACCCATTCCTTTAGCCTTCAGTTCGATCAAAAGCCGCACCATCAGCTCCGCAAACACAGCCTCGACGAGGTCCCTAGATCCGCTACATTGGGAACCGAAACCGTTTATTTCGATTCCTCCGACGATGAATTCTCCACCGGAGGTAACATCGTCAACGGTGAAATCGCCTCTGATGGAACCGCACTTGCAGGTGAGGATTACGCCGTCGTTACGCCTCCTCCTAATGTCGGTGTCGGTGAAGACGATATCGAGCCTCTCCCGGAATTTATCAGCGCTGGAGGCGGCACCGGGATATTCAAGGTGCCGGTGCGTGCGGCGGTGCATCCTGGACGTCCACCGTGTCTTGAGCTGCGGCCGCATCCGTTAAGAGAGACGCAGACTGGGAAGTTCTTGAGGAACATTGCTTGTACGGAGACGCAGCTTTGGGCGGGTCAAGAGAATGGTGTGAGGTTTTGGAATTTGGAAGATGCGTATGAGGCAGGTTGTGGTATTGGTGGTCAGGTGCGGCGAGGGGATGAAGATACGGCGCCGTTTCATGAGTCTGTTATTACTTCCCCCACAATATGTTTGGTTGCTGATCAAAGCAACAAGCTTTTGTGGAGTGGTCACAAGGATGGCAAAATCCGTGCTTGGAAGATGGATCATCAGCCTTGTTCTGATTCTGATGAGGCAAATCCTTTCAAGGAACGAATCTCGTGGCAAGCTCATCGTGGTCCAGTCAATTCCATTGTCATTAGCTCTTATGGTTAGCTAGCTACTCTCTATGATTGTGAGGATTGATTGCTCTGAAAAATATGTTCTTTTTCATCCTGCTGACGCTTATGGTTATGATGTAGGTGATATGTGGTCATGTTCTGAAGGAGGTGTGATAAAAATATGGCCTTGGGATTCGTTAGAGAAATCTCTTCTGCTTAAACCGGAGGAGAAACACATGGCTGCGTTATTAGTGGAGAGGTCTGCCATTGACCTTAGGAGCCAAGTTACTGTCAATGGAACATGTAGCATATCTTCCTCAGAAGTCAAGTTTTTGTTAGCTGATACAGTAAGAGCTAAAGTGTGGGCTGTGCAGTCACTATCATTCTCAATCTGGTATAGCTTTTTTCTCCCTGATAATGACACATTGGTATATGGACTGTTCTTTTTAATCACTTGTTGATCATTCTAAGAGATTGATTTTTGTGCAGGGATGCTCGGAGTAAAGACCTTCTGAAAGTTCTAACTGTTGACGGGCAAGTTGAGAATCGTGTGGACATGCCACATATACAAGACCAACAAGTTGATGATGAGATGAAACTCAAGTTCTTCTCTGCTTCAAAAAAGGAAAAACCACAGGGCTTTCTGCAGCGATCACGTAATGCCATAATGGGAGCTGCAGGAGCTGTTCGCAGAGTCGCCACTAGAAGTGCAGGAGCGTTTTCTGAAGATACTAGGAAAACAGAAGCTATCGTGTTAGCTGTAGATGGAACAATTTGGACTGGAAGCATCAGCGGCCTAATTGTTCAGTGGGATGGAAATGGAAGCCGCTTGCGGGATGTGAATCACCATCACCGACCTGTTTTGTGCTTTTGCACGTTTGGTGATCGAATCTATGTAGGTTATGCAAGTGGCTACATCCAGGTGTTGGACCTTGATGGGAAGCTAATTGCAAGCTGGGTGTCACACAATGAACCTGTGATAAAGCTAGCAGCAGGTGGTGGTTTCATTTTTAGCCTGGCCACTCATGGTGGAGTACGAGGATGGTATTTGACATCTCCAGGACCCCTGGACAACATAATCCGAACGGAATTGTCTCAGAAGGAAACTTCATATGCTAGACAAGACAATGTTAGAATATTAATTGGTACCTGGAATGTTGGTCAAGGACGGGCTTCACACGATTCGCTTATTTCATGGCTGGGCTCTGTTAGTTCAGATGTAGGCATTGTCGCTGTTGGGTTGCAAGAGGTAGATATGGGGGCAGGTTTTCTTGCTATGTCTGCGGCTAAGGAAACGGTAACTTCTTCTGTTCATTATCACTTTGCAAGAAATGAGTTATTAGCATGTTTAGAATATTGCACTTAAATTCAGATGCAATCATTTTGACATCTACATATTTGGTTTTGGATCTTTTGTTGTAGGTTGGAATTGAAGGAAGTGCTCAGGGGCAATGGTGGACTGATGCAATTGGAAAAGCACTTGATGAGAAAAACACCTTCGAGCGTATGGGTTCAAGACAGTTGGCAGGACTTCTGATATCTCTTTGGTAAGTCAAAGCTTCGGTTATGACATGTTGCATTCTCCTGCTTATCTTTCAGCACTTTTTATAAGGTTTACAAATAGCAGTTGTGTATCGTCCATGCTTAACCAACTAAAGTCTGTTTCACTCGTTTTTCTTCCCTCATTTAAACCCCATTGTATCTTTGTAATTTTCTGCTTAGGGCGAGGAAAGAGATCAGAACACATGTTGGAGATCTTGATGTTGCAGCAGTTCCATGCGGCTTTGGCCGTGCTATTGGCAACAAGGTATGTCTTACTTCATTTTCTACCTTTCAAATTCTGATTATCAAATACACATTCACTTAGGCCTTTCGGCTTTGGCACTTCCGTATATATTTATCTCTTGTGTGCTTGTGAAGATGCAAATGAGGAAGTTATCTATATGAAATGTGTTACTTACGTGCAATGTATATGACCCACTGAATGATAGCACAATTAAATGAAAAGGCTTAGCCTTTTCCCACAGCGTGTAGCTTCTCTTCTACCTCGCTAACCTTTAGATGAGGATGCGTTGTAAATGTTAATTTTAATTCATTCTTCTATGAGGAACTTGTTCCATTTACACACATTAATTTCCTACTTGTCAAAACAGGGAGGTGTAGGTCTGAGAATCAGAGTTTATGACCGAATTATGTGCTTTGTGAATTGCCATTTGGCTGCGCATTTGGAGGCAGTTAATCGCAGAAACGCGGATTTCAATCACATTTTCCGATTGATGGTCTTTTCGCGAGGACAAAATCTAAGTAACGCTGCAGCTGGTATGGTGCCGTACCTGTTATTGTCTTGCTCACTTGGCTTTTCCACATATTTATATTGGCTGCTTTATTCTTCTGGTTTGCCATGGGCTCTCTCTCTTGCAGCTGGTGTTTCAACAGCAGCTTATACAACCAAGAGTAACACTGTATGTTCTTATCACATCACTGTTACTATAGCAGCTTATGTTGTTTGCTCCTTGGATTTTGTACTGAACATGTGTTTCCCAGATTCCAAGCACCGGCGCTGAAGAAATCAAGTCTGATCTAGCAGCAGCAGACATGGTCACATTTTTTGGCGATTTTAACTATAGGCTGTTTGGTATAACCTATGATGAGGCAAGGGACTTCATTTCACAGAGATCTTTTGATTGGCTCAGAGAAAGAGACCAACTTAGAGCAGAGATGAAGCTTGGAAAGGTCTTCCAAGGAATGCGTGAGGCATTAATCACTTTCCCTCCGACTTACAAATTTGAAAGGAATCGCTCAGGCCTAGGAGGTAAAAGAAAGAATTTGAAAAACTGAAACAGTTTTGTACTGCTCTGTTTGCTCTGTTTTCTGCATTTTTTTCCCCCTCTGTTTCATAGGGGCTATGTAAAAATTGAAACTTTTTGTGTTGTTGTACTCTCCAGGATATGATTCAGGGGAGAAAAAGCGAATTCCTGCATGGTGTGACAGAGTTATATATAGAGACACTCAATCAAGCCCATTCTCAGAGAGCAATTTGCAATGCCCTGTTGTTTCATCGGTTATTATGTATGGTTTCTCGCTCTTTCCTGTCTCTTCAATTTGTTTCTCCCCATTCTTACATTCCCACTATCTGTGTTTCAACAGGTATGAAGCTTGCATGGATGTTACGGATAGCGATCACAAACCCGTGCGCTGCAAATTTCATGCAACTATAGCTCATGTTGATAAGTCTGTGCGGAGACAGGAGCTGGGGAAAATCATAAAGTCTAATGAGAAGATAATATCCATATTCGAAGATTTAAAATGGGTTCCAGAAACTACTGTGAGCACCGACAATATTATTCTTCAGAGTCAGGACACAGTTATCCTAACAATCACAAACAATTCAACCACGAGCAAAGCCCTTTTTAGCATTCTATGCGGTGGTCAGACTATAGTTACGGATGACGGAGAAGATTCTGAGTACAATCCACGAAGCTCCTTTGGTCTACCTCGCTGGCTTGAGGTATTATATTCTCTTTCGACGCCAATGAAATTCACGTAGTATTCAAGATTTAATGATTTTCAAGAATTTTTCTTTAAGGTTTCTCCCGCGGCCGGAATAATAAATCCTGAAGGATCCGTGGACGTGAAAGTTCATCACGAAGAGTTTCAGTCATTGGAAGAATGTGTTGATGGCATCCCACAGAATTGGTGGTGCGAAGACACTCGAGATAAGGAAGCAATCCTGATGGTAAACATTCGAGGGAGCTGCTCAACTACATCAACAAGCCACTCTATCAAAGTCCGTCACTGCTTCTCAGCCAGAGTGTGCCTCATTGAGTCCAGACCCACGAATCTAACAAAGAACTTAGGTGGTTCACGTCGTTACCCAACAGATATTAGCCGTAATGGAAGCACTAGACCCAGAACCGAAGACTCGGTTAGACGGGGTAAAAACCGTTGATGAGCTCTTGTAACATTGACAGTGTTAACTAGATCTTAGAGCAGAACAACAAGAAAGCTATCACAAAACAACTGCACCAGGTGAAGAATCGCTTTTATTCATTCTTTGATTCTTTAGAAAATCCATTTTGTATCGGAAACTGTAGATTTGCTTTGAGACTGTTCCTCAGGTAGCACGTATTCAACTTTTGCCTTTCCTAACTTGTATCTAAACGGTTCACAGGTACGTGACCCGTGTATACATTTGTTACTCTTACATAAAACAGTACCGTTCTCTAGATTTTAGTCTCAGAGTGCATACATTCTCTTGTTGAATTTGCTGTTGAGAATCTCTGACTCTGAAGGCATACGAGAGAGTGAGAAAGATCTTGATTTGCTTCTCTCTTTCCTTAAGCTTTTCAATTTAGATTCCTCAATCCTATGCATGACCACACAGTAACACATTGCACCTATCGTGGTAAGCATAATCGTCCCGCCAATAACCGTTGCACAAATCG
Organism: Cardamine resedifolia; assembly: GCA_014578085.1. Lineage (NCBI taxonomy): Eukaryota > Viridiplantae > Streptophyta > Magnoliopsida > Brassicales > Brassicaceae > Cardamine > Cardamine resedifolia. The sequence goes on along the minus strand of VBRH01001212.1, from coordinate 6,431 downwards.
CCAGCCAAATGTCCTCGTTACCCACAACGATAAATGAAAGAGAAACAAAGGCTATGGATATGAACAAACAAGCCAACCACATGAGCTTGTTGATGACAAATACAAGCTTCTTCTTTGCCTTTTGCTCAATCACCACGACCGAAGTCTGCACCACCACAACAGCCAATGATATGAACAGCGCCAAGCTGTCGAATATAAAAAAGACTAAGAACGGGGCTTCGTTGGCTATTCGAGCTTGTCCTAACATAAAAGCTCCTTTTGTTCTGTCCTCTTCATATTGCCCAGGAATGGTGAAGATTGCTGCAAATGCAACTGTTGCGATTAGGACTGCCACTACGGTTGCAGAGTTTATAGCGTTGTTTAGACCGCTTATGTGAAGCTTCTTCAGTCTCTTTGCGATTCTCTGAACCCTAACACCTGTTTGGCGAGACTGTTGGAGCTGAGATTGTACCTCATGTTTAATGTCGCTGACTGTTTGCTTAAGTTGCTTAGCGGGGTTTTGAGGCTTCCCAAGATCTTTAGCTGTTGCAGCTCCTGCTTCCTTTAGAACTGATCCAAGCTCTGCATTTCCAATCTTTACAGCTAGATCAAGTGCGGTATCTCCAGCCTTATTCGTAGCATTGAGGTTAATTCCATCAAATGATACCAAATATCGCACTATCTGCAAGCAAAGGCAAAAAGCAGATCATAAGAATTCATGAAGTCATCGGCACTATCTGCAAGCAAAGGCGTAAAAAACAATGATCGCGATACCTTGGTATGGCCTTTGTTAGTGGCAATGTGTAATGACGTATTGCCCTTGTTATCTTCGACACTCAAAACTGCAGGATCAGGTTTCACCAACTCAAGAACAATCCTTTCGTTTTGACCTTTGACAGCCATGTGAAGTGCTGTTTGTCCCTTTTTATCGGTTCTCAACCCGATGCTTGCATTGTTACCTATCAAAGACTTAACAACTTCGACATGCCCCATCCGTGCTGCAGAATGAAGCGCGGTTTTACCATTGTTCTTAGCTATCTTAGCTAAATGAGAATCCGTCTTTAAAAGAAGATTCACCACATCAATGTGTCCTTGTGTAGCAGCTGTGTGCAATGCAGTTGTACACGATAAATCTGTTGTCATAGCCAGATTCGGAAATGTCTCCAACAGTTTCTTCAACGCCTCTGCAAAAGAGACAGCACACATTCAAAGATTCATGTCAAAGAAGGTGTACAATGACACAAGTTCTTGAGTTATAAACCAAACATGTAAAGTTTCTTTTACCAAGATGGCCTTGTTTTGCAGCGACATGGAAAGGATCAAAACCGTTCCTAGCTGAAATTGATGCAGTATCAAGGTCCATATGCTTCAACATCTCTTGGACAACAAACGAATTCCCCATTTCTGCTGCAGTATACAGAGGAGTCTCTCCTTCTAGATTCTGCATTGACAACAACTCCTTCAACTCTTCAATACCACCGTTACAACCTCGAATCAACTCCATAACCTTTCCCAAATTCCCGGTTCGAGCTGCAATATGAAGAGGAGAGTCTCCTCTTTTACCAGGTGACTCATTCTTCTTCTTCCTCTCCCCACCACCATTCATGAAACTTAACTGTCTCTCCATTACTACCCTAAAGCTTTTCTGCTTCTCAACGAAGCCACGGAAGCTTCTCTGCCTCTCCATTGCTCTTCCTTTGATTCCATGTTTCTCTACATTCCCAGATTGGAAACTAACTTGCTTCTCCAAAGCTGTAACCTTTCTCACTTGATTCTCTGCTCCAACGCATCTGAGACTCTCTTGTTCCTCCATTACAGGAGCCAAAGAACCCATCTGCGCCTTCCTTAGATTCCTAATACTATATATAAACCGATTTCTCGTTCGTTATCAACAAAAATATCTAAAATCAAATTACTTGAAGATCTTGAACAACAATTTGTTTTTTTTTTCACCCAAATCTAAAAGATGCCAACTTTGTTGGAAGAATCCGTGAGATCTTTTCCAGTAACCCTTATTTCGTAATAAAAGAATCAGCAGAGAAATGAAAAACCTTGAATTCCCTGTGATTTCCAGATTTCTTGTAAAGATTCAAACTGATGTGATGAGAGAAGTAAAAAGGTAGCAGCCGATGTCAGTAGAGTCAAGAGTATAGTAGCTCGTAGTAATATGACTATTGCTGAAGCTTGATTTATCATTTATGGAAAAGGGTTCGTAAATCTCAAGGCTTTTTGTGCGCACACATGTAAGCCATTGACAAAGCCCAGGAAGATGCAGAGAGAAAGAGAGAGTGAGTGATAGCATCTTTAGCTGTTCAACTATTTAGCAGCCATCCCTTTTGATTCAGTGGTGTTTTCTTTATTAATTTCGTTAAATTTCCGAAATCTATACTATTTTATTAAATTCGTAATTACTATATCAATCATATCCAGAACCACATTCAAGCTTGCCTTTTTCTCATGGTACTTGTAGATTTGTCTTATATTTTTGCTCTCCAATGCAAGCTCATATGCTGACAAAAAAAACGAAAAAGTACAATGTGGTTATGACAAGTCAAAGTCTTTCATCTTTGTTAGTTATTGAAAACAATATTTTATTACTGGAAAAATGAATTTATGTCTTATGTTTACAGAAATTGGTGATCATAGGCTTTGTAACAAAAAAACAAAGCACTTTCGGTTAAAAGATGAAAGCTCAAATCCCCCTAATAACATTTTACTATTTCATCTTACACCAAGATATTATCATCGGTTAAGACAACTAGTAGGTTGAATAACACCGAGACTAGTCCCAAGAGCGTTGGAACACAAGGAAGTAGCAGGAGTTCCTTGGTTGTAAGTAAGCTTAATGTCTTGTAATGTGATTCCTGTGCATGGATTGCTCTTGCTACACATTAGCTTCATCGCTTCTTGTGTCGCCGAGGTTCCTTGTATGCTCTTGTACGTCACTTGGCTAATCTTCACCCCCGAATACTAATAAACATAAACATAAACCTTTAGTTTATATAATTATCAATTAGTTAAACTTATTGGAGTAGTCTAATCAAAATATGATATATGTGGATATTATACCTCGGTAGGGCAACCTTCGTGGGAAGGACAATAATTCTGGTCGATTATGATAGGGTTTTCAACGTTCTGCATGATTAGGTTTTGGAAAAAGACGTTCTTAACGAATCCGGTGCTCGGCCTCGCCCATGACTTTATCCTCACTCCATTTTGTGTTCCGGTGAATACCGAACTGGATACTGTCACATTCTCTACTCCGTCTTCGTTCAGCTCCTTGGCTAAGCTCCCTATGCTGCGATATGAGTAGTAGCGACCAGTCCGTTTAATTATATATTGCTAATTTTGATTTTGATCAATATAAGAAATAAGACGGCTAGCTGTGTGTGTGTTATTACCTAACCCCGTGACCTGGGCCACAAGCAAGTTTGGAGATGAGGAAGTTGCGAGTACCAGGGCCGATAGCAACACAATCGTCTCCGGTCTGAACGGTGGTTCCGGTTAATGTGATTCCGGTAGAGGATTGAATGTCGAAGCCGTCGGTATTTGGGCTGTTTCCGGGAGCCACTAGCCTGACGTTACGGATCACCACATTGGTACAACGATTGAGGGTCATATGGGTGACCTGGCTGTTCATCGATTTCACCCCACTTATGATCACGTCGTTTGCCGCGTTGAACGATATTGACTACAATAATGCATCAAACTTTTTATCAGATATTATTGGTTTCGCCGGTCATTTTACTTGACCTGTTTGATTATATATATATTAAAAAAAAAAAGTATATATGTAAACTCATACACGTAAATATTCGTGACTAAAACAAAGCTACACATATTATCAATGTAATATATGCATATAACAGAAAACTAGAGATAGAGGAGAGAAGCATACCCTAACACCCGGAGGACAATTCTGACCAGATTTCCGGCAAGACCAGAACCCACTAGCTCGAGCGTCGAATGTCCCCCCGACCAGTGATATTTTGTTAACGTTAGAAAAGAGAATCCAGGAACCGGAGTTGCCAAATGCCCTGTAATCTGTCGGAGCAACGACGGTTCCGGTCACTTGAAATTTGAGTCTGCTCTTGCATGGCCCTCCAAACGTAATTGCCTTCAACATAAATGTCCCAGTCGGGACCACCACAGTGGCTTCGGCTGCCGAGCTACAAGCCCCTTTCCATGCCTTTAGGAATGCTGCGGTAGAGTCGGTGACTCCGTCCGGTTTGGCCCCGAAGCTAACGACGTTGAAAATGTTGGAGGCGCTGCTCGAGACATCGATCAAGGTGAGGAGTGTGAAGAGAAGTTGAAATGTTATAGCTGGTTTTGTCATTTTTTCTATATGAGTTTGAGTTTATGTTTGAATTGATTTTGATGCGTCGGTATATATATAGAGAGATATGGCATGATTGGTTTGTTATTGAAGTCTATGGTACAATCAAGTACATGTGCTATATATCTATATGATAAGAGTTTGTGAATTTTTTTATGATAGATAAAAGAGTTTACATTTCTAATCATTAGGTGACCACATGGTTGATAATTTGATACAGAATTTTTAGGAGCAACAGTCGTTGTATTAACGATACATTACATCAATTTGATATAGAATATATGTATATGTATTATATTTATATTATTGGTATTTGTTTCTTTTATTGGTGAACAAAGATAAATACGTCGAAAAAACGTAAAGTAGAATCATCATGGAATGCACCATTACAATTTACAACAATTAGAATCCATAAATTGTTTGTGCGTCTGCCATTAGGAACACTTTCACAATCAAGATTTCCTAACTGAAGTCCAATAAAAAGAGTTATCAGAAAGAAAGAAAAAAACGTCCAATATAAATAAATATTAACTTTAGCAATTTTGCAATCTTTCGATGATTTCTGTACGCAGATGTACGTCACGATCAATGTTGTTAGTTGGCCATATATACCTTTTTTTTTTTTTTAATAACGGCCCATATACATATTATAACGAATTGTGAGCTAAATTCTGTAGTAAAAAAAGTGATATATAATGTATACATGACGACATCACCACATATTTATATGAGATGAGTCACATACTCACATGACATGTGAGTAACTAGCTGTTGACCCCAAAAAGACGTGTGATTAACTAGCTCACATTATTGAAAGTTTGAAACTAACCCAAACTTATTCGTTAATCATTCTAATCAGAATTACAGAAAAAGTCAATATATGTTAGCTTAGTCGTTGACATTTATTTGAGAAACAAAGAATAGATTTTTCAATAAGTCCATTTAATGCTTAGAAGAATAATATATGTTTGAAGTAAAACTACAATAAATTAAAATTAAATCAGCAGCAAAATAAAAGACGTAATAAATAAACTTTCAATCAACGGCATGTGAGTGGTGCAGGGAAAAGAGGGAGCAGTTGACGGAGAAAGAGACGGCGGAGATTCCGGATAACTAAGCTATAAAATTGTCAATACATTTATACATGTACTATTAATGTGATATTTTAAACCTAAACCCTAAACAACAATGTTAAAATTGTAACGTTTATTTCAAATATGACAAAAACAATAAAAACAATGTCAAAAATTTCGTAATCAACTAATCACTCCCTCTTTTGATAGCTCTGTCAAAAACGGTAAAATCTCACACCAAGAAAGTCTTGTTCTTGAATTGGCCTCAAATGTGTAATGAGAACTTATTATTACCTTCAGATGTGGAAGTTTACTGATGTAGGTTTTAGGACTGTCTTGTCTGGAAAATCGAAAAGAGAGTTATATAATATTAGTAAAAGAAAAATTAAACACATAACAAACTTAGCATACCCAAAAAACCTTCCATGATCTCCCAACTTAACTGTAAGGAAATCAAGAACTCACTACCATCTTCCTAACTCCATGGATTTGTGTAAGAAAATCAAACCTAACATGGAAACACAAAGATCTCTAACCAAAATCAACGTGCAATGAATGACTTTATATCCAACTGAAACAGCCTGAGTGGGCATAAAAACTAGACTACTATCAAGGCAACATCATGGCAGAAATTATATGAATAATCCAAAAGAAGGAATAAACCCAGTCTTACATCTTCTTCATTGAGAAGTCCCCGGTGAGCATTAAGAACACGATTTACCATGAGATCAGAAGTTGCATCAACAGGATAATAAACACATCCCTACAAAAAGGTAGTGATAAGCAAACATGTGAGAAGCTTTTTTGTGACCCCAAATTCCAGTCTTGTGAGCAACCGCAAACTTTGAAAATGACGAACTGCAAACTGAAGCTAATCAAGAAAGACCAAAGAACATAAGTAGTACGCACCCCTGTTAGTTGTTTCAATTTCAGGGACCATTGATCCCTCCCTTTTTGCTACCTCGAAGAGCACTAAGAGGGTCTAGCACTTTGAGACCTGGATAGGAACCTGATGAAAATCGCCAAACCGGAACAGTTGCACC
>VBRH01001211.1:0-19351 GCA_014578085.1 Cardamine resedifolia | reverse complement strand
TAGGAGGAAGCAAGTTCCAGAGATGAAGATCTTGTGGGACTGCAATAGAACAATGGAGGAGACTAAAGAACCGGAAGCGAAGATGAAGCAGAAGTTTCCCAAGTGGTTCGGAAAGCTAGAGACTTAGCTGGAGTCCCAGTGCTGTTTTGCTGAGTTGTTGTATTTTTCTTGTTGTTTAACCTGTTGTACTCGTTTAGTTTTTGCTGGAAACGATAGTGATATACGGTTTTACCTTTTATTCAATAATAAAGCCGAGTTTTTATTGAATATGTTGTGCTGTTGTGTTGTTTATACTTAGTTCGGCTATGAGGATCATGTCGTATTTATCCTAGTACTTGGTTTAGCTGATTATGATTCGTCCTAATGTTGTTTGATGGGGTTCCGTGCTGTGGAATCTCATCGCTGTGTGGTGTTTACCGGTCGGGTTTCTGGGTGATTCCTGATGCTGTCTCGGTAAGCCACTAGAGATCTTCAGATCTTGTTGGACTTGCTGATCGGGTCACGCTGGACTCTCATATGCTTGTCATTCTTACTACGCTGAGCTATTCCGGGGATCCGGTAGGCGTAGTTCTTGCTTATCGGGTCACGCTGGACTCCGAGATGCTTGATATTCTTGCTGTGCTAAGCTGTTCCGGGGATCCAGTAGGCGTAGCTTATTCAAACCAAGTGGGGTCTTGTGGTATAGGATTCCTCGAGTATTTGAACTAAGTATAAACAATGCAGTGTGGAGTTATTAGCCGAAAGGCTATGCCGTAAACGTTATGGTCATGTGACTATGCTGAGTTAGAATAGCGGTTGTGCTATGTTGTGGATGTTCGCTAGAATGTTAGATTCGAGGACGAATCTACGTTAGTGGGGGAGAATTGTAACACCCGCATTTCTCTATTGGGGGTTAATTGAAAAGTTTAAAAGTTAATGGTTGTTTTGATTAAATTAGTTTTTTTCTGGCGGGTTTAATAGATCAAATAGAAGTTGCGAGACTGAGTTAAAAGAATCAGGGAATTAGAGGTCTGTTTTGCAATTTTTGGGAAGTTAAAAAAAAAACCTACCCTTCTCTCTTAACTTCGTCCCCTTCATCAAGTTTACAGAAGGGAGCTGGGCTTGTGGTTTTGTGAGGAGAAAGGAGAGAAGAGCTGAGTTCGGGGTGATCGTTAGGTTGACATGTGCGAGGAGCTTCGAGCCTGCATTTGTCTCCATCACGGTAAACTTTTCCTCCTTTTGTGTTCATGTATATCCGATCGTAACGGAGGATTGTTGTGGAGGTTGTCGTGGCGTCGTGTTCGGTGTGAGATCGTGAGGCTGTGGGGTGAGGCGTAGGAGGGATGGTGGTGGAGAAGAGTGGTGGCCTTGGTGGGAGTAGTCGTGGGGAAAATTGCAGAGTGTAGAAGGAAGAAGATGAATTGTTGGTTTTTTTTGGTTTAATTCGGTATAGGTGGTTTAATTTAAGTTTTATTAATTTGTTTTTATTTTATTATTATTTAAGTCGCGGACGGGTTTAATTATGAGGTTATTCGCCCCGTGAGGTTTGGAATTTTTTTAGTCTTCCGTCACGAAATTTCCCGTGGGTGTGCAAGGTGAGTGCAGTGCCGTGGTCGGATAGTTTTTCGAAAATTTTTCCGGGGTAATTATTTTTTATGATTTATTTCTGTGTTTTTGTGATATTTTTGTTGAATTAAATTCCAAAAAATGCTGATAATTGCTGTTAATTGTTAAATTATTTCCGGTAATTTTCTGTTAATTAATAATTGAGAATTAATTTTTTTAATCACATTTTGTTGTTTAAAATGTCGTTGATTGATTTTAATTCATTATTTTGCGGTGAGTTAATTTTTATCAAGATGCTGTTTTGCTGTTTGTCGAGTCCGGGAATTGGTTATGCCGGGGGTATTTTCGTACATTTATCCTAATTGACCTAGTAGACGGGTTAATTGCCTCCTCAGTATTTATTAAATGCTGACTGCGTCTTTTCGTAATGGAGCAGGTAAGGAAAAAGATAAAGCTAGTTGAAGCTCGTGGGACTGCGGTTCGGATCAAGATGACATATCGGGAGGATTGTTATGTATTTTATTTATTAATAAATTGATGTTTGGCGTAGCTGTTATTTTTTCGTAAACCGTTAGGTTGTTAGTTTTGATTTACAAATTTATTAGTTTATAATAAATCGTTTATCATTGAGTTGTTAATTGTTTTCGTGCGCTGGGAATTAATAATAATTATGGGTTATTATTAGTATAGTTAAAAAAAAATGGGTCGGGACGTTTCAATTATCAACTTTTAGATGATGCAATCTACAGTAGGATTAAGTTCGTGTTCAATTACTGTACAATATAGACTGATTTGAGTTCTTCTTTGTCTTGTCTCCTTGATTTTTGTTGAATTTGCATTGGATTGTATCTATACGAATGTAATGGATTATTGAATCTTTGGCTTTGATATCACCTGTATCATCTATGTGATCTCTTCTTCTCTATAAAAAACAAACTCAAGAGAGTCGCATGTTATAGTATAATGTCACTGGGCATATGCATTGTGGTCTTCTGGTTTACACATTTTTTACTTGAAGAAATACTTTCAAAGGAAAAAGCTTATTTATATCATTGGTATTTAAAAAAAAAAAAATTTATTTTGGTCAACATATCATTGATAGTTTCTTCTTGAAAAAATACTAGAACCAACACTTTCCTCTGCTTTCTTTCTTTCTTTTGATCTCTTAGTGTAAATTTTGTTTTCTTGTAATTTATCTCATGTTAGATATTATAGCACTAGACACTAATTATCCGAAATTAAACTAATTTGACTTGGAGATATGAAATTGACTTTCTTTGGAATTACTTGGCATTATGTTCTATCGAGCTTATTTGGTGGGAAAATGGAGAGATTTTGGGTTTATTTCGAACTGTTCTATTCCATTCTTTAAAAATATGCTTTTCAAGAGCTTTCACACAATTTTCTGGCATTAAGCACTTTTCACTTATTGCATAACTATGAACAGATTTCAATCATGATCTTTTGAAATTTTAAGATTTATCTACACTGGTTAAAAGAATTCATAAAAAGGCTAAAAGATATTCTTTATAGAAAGGAAAAATAAACAAAAATAATCTACAAGAAACATACAAACTTTATGTTAAAATCTCATCATTTGTAAAATGTCATGGTTTTCTGTAATTAACAAAGCAATGTACCTTCCTTCTCTAAAGTTCTCATGATCGCAATGGGTATTTCTCATTGCACAAAGGTCTGTTAAGAAACTTACGACTTCAGTTCTCTATTTGCTTGTAAAATTCATGGTAACAAAGATATTAGCATCAACATTGACTGGAAAACTGGAATTGCAGCCAAAGATTGGGACTCCATTGCTAAAAAATAGAAGATTGAGGTCAGCTCTCTCCACATTTGATATTCTTACAGTTTACAATCGCCTCTCTAAGAATAGATTATGCAATGAAAGAGCTTTAAAGTTAGTATGTATGTAACAACTGATTACGCCTTTAATCGTAGGGTGTAGAACATAAAAGTCTACTTTACCTTTGAAACAGGGGAAAAAACTTAATTGACCGCAACAGTCTTTGTGATAAGAAAATAAAAAATGTTCTCTCTTTTTCACAGAGAAGCAGAGATGAGATTGTGAGTGAAAAAACAAACTCGAGAGTTGCATGGTACAGTATAATGTCACTTGGCATATGCATTGTGGTCTCTGGTCTACAGATTTTGTACTTGAAGAATTACTTTGAAAAGAAGAAACTTATTTATTTTATTTTATTTTGAATAAAGAAGAAGCTTATTTTGATCATTGATAGTTTCTTGTTGAAGAATTACTCAGATTTTGTTTCTTTTAAGCGTCTCTTTGAACTGTTAGGGCATGTTTGTTTCCTCATTCATATGGTTCATCTAGTTGGAGGTGAGATTGATGTTTGTTTAGTGCAAAAAATTGTTCATTCATATGGACGATTTGAATGAGTTTTGAAGATTTAGGCAAAAAAATTAAAACCATATGAATGAACCGAATTAGACAATTTGGATTGAGATGGTTCATCCAAAAATAGCAAATGTACCCTAACTAATTTTATTTTATTTGTTGGTTTAGCTTGTTTTATAAGTATTTCTATCAACAACAATGTATAAAATAGAATGATACATTTTTGAAACATCTTAAATCATAAATAAAATTATATTTCTTTTTCGAATTAGATTTATAAATATTGAGATAATCATTTACATAAATATTGATATAATTATTTTTTTAAACATGTAAAAACATAAAATAAAAGGATATTCGTTTTAAAATTATTTTTAATAAATATTGATATAATTATTTTCATAGATATTGATATAAATATTGAAATCATTATTTTCATAAATACTGATATACATTAACTATTTTATAAATATTGATATAATTATTTTCATAAATATTGTTATGATTTTCTTGAAAACGTATTAGATATTACGTTTGTTGATCTTGTTTTTCCGCCAAAATTGCATTTTCACGTTTTTGGCAGAAACACGAAATCTTGAGATTTTATGGTTATATCGAAAAACGTTATTATGCGATTTTCCATTGAAATTACGATTTCATGATTTTGGCGGGAAAACACAATTCCGAGATTATATGGTTTTATCACAAATACTTAATTCTGCGAGTTGGCATTTTTAGCGGAAATTTTTATTTTAGGAATTTTTCTCAAAATGCTCAATTCACGATTTTGGCAATTTTTCGTAAACGTCATGTTACAATTTTTTTTGAAAAAATCTTGATTTTACGGGTATTCCACTTTTTAATATATGATTAAATTTTTCTGTTCTAAATATTATTTTTTAAGAATATGATTAAGATTCAAGTATGATTAAATTAAATCATGGACATTTTAATCATTTTCAAATTAAAATTATCTAGATGGAGATGAAAATTTATATAAAAAAAAAACAAACAAACAAAGGTTCATTCAGATGGATTATCCAAATGAACAACCTAAAACGGAAACAAACAACATTCAAATGGATTATCCAAATTGTTTATTTAGATGAACCATCTGAATGGAAACACTAGATGGAGAAACAAATAGGCCCTTAGTGTAAAATTTTGTTTCACTCATTTAACTTGTAATTTGTCTCCTATGTTACATATAATTTATAACTACAATTATAGGAATCTGAACTAAATTTCTCTTGATAAAAATGAAATTGAATTTCTTTAAAATAATTCTTTAAGTTTTTATAAGAGTGGACAAAAGAAAGGCTGAAGGATATTGAGATTACTCATTTAGGAATTGCACAAGAAATCATGAAGTACAAGAAAGTTCTTGTTGTTCTTGATGGCGTTGATCGGTTAGTTCAACTAGAAGCCTTGGCAAAGGAAACTCTGATTGTCATTACAACAAAAGATCTGAAAATTTATAATACACATGGGATAGACCACATTTACAAGGTGCATAGTGGCCCATCTGAAAATTCACATTAGTAAAATATATTGCCTTCTCACGAATTTTCAGAAGCTTTCTCAGTATCCATGAGCCTGCATTTTCTGATGTAGTTAGAATGATCTCCTCTCGAATTAAGTGTCTCTTCACCCAATTCACCCATAAAAAATATTCAGAGAACAGAATTTTCTAGACTAAACTCATTCCTTATATGGTATTTTGTTCAACCACCCTTTGCTTTTGGATAACAGCATTCTTCCCAAGCGTATTATGAACATAAAACAGAGTTGTACTTGGGAAAAACAGAGGACTTTGTTGGTATGAAGTCACATAGTATAAACAGAGGTCTCTGTGTGAAACAGAGTTACGAAAACCTTGAAGAAATATACCTTTTGAACATAACATGACATTGTGTTACAGCTAAAAATGAAAAGTGTATATCTATCATATTACATCACTGTAAAATCTAGTGAGAATGAAAATAAAAGCCGAGACACCTTTGGAATTTTGAATACGAAATAGTCTGATGGCTTATTAGCATTTGAGGTAGACCCATATAAGCTTCGCAGAAAAACTGTATCTTGAAACAAAAGTTCTGGTGATTGTTGGATCAAGCCGGAATGTACTCTGAAATCACAAACTGTTGGATTGTTAAATTTTTGTATATTCTTGTGTTCTCTACCTTTTTTTTGTGTTCTCTACTTCAAGTCTTATAAAAGTCCATGAAAATAAGCTGAGTAATTTAGTAAGTGTATTCAAGCGATCAATAATTGACAATCATATTACACCATTAGTCACCTACTCAATGTATCTCCACACAGAGCAAAACCTTGAATACGAAGCAAATGCACCCATTGAATTTTGTAGATTAGTGTTACTACATTATGGGTAAAACAATAGTTATGCAGCCATTCAAATTGTTCTTTCATTTTTTACAAAATATTGATTTAAAAATATTAATCGTTGATTAAAAAAAAATCAAATTGGTGGGGGTATGAAAACTTAGATAAGGATTTTTTTTTACAAAATATTGACTAAAAACATAATGTTTTGCAAATGCACCCATTGAATTTTTTAGATTAGTGTTAATATATTATAGAACAATAGTTATACAACCATTCAAATTGTTTTAGTTCTTTCTTTCATTTTCTACAAACTATTGATTTAAAAAGATTAAAATTTATAATCATTGATTAAGAAAGTAATCAAATTGGTGGGGTATGAAACCTCACATAAAGAAAATTTTATGTGGAAGCACCTCCTATCCATTGGTTAAGAGTTTAATAACTTCTACATCAGGTCTGAGATTCGATCCCAGTGAACATAATTTGCCGAAGTTGTTCATCATAATCGCATATACTACATCTAGTCGAATAACACCATAGTATGATTGAATCAAATATCTCTAATAATAATTATATAATAAATGACAGAAAAAAAATTTTGTTTTCTACAAAATATTGATTAAAATATAAATGTTTTGCAAATGCACCCATTAGATTAAATTTTTAGATTAGTGTTAATATACTACATAACAATAGTTATGTAGCCATTCAAATTGTTCTTTCCTTTTCTACGACTGAATATTGATATAAAAAGATTAAAAACTATTAATCGTAATGGTGTGGGGTATGGAAATTCAGATAGAGAAAATTTCTACAAAATATTGATTAAAAATGGAAATGTTTTCAAAATGCACCATTGAGTGTTGTATGTTAGTGTTAATTTATTTTAGAAGAATAGTTATGCAGCCATTAAAATTTGTTTTCATTTTCTACAATTTTTTTTGTTTTTAAAAGATTAAAAACTAAAAAATCGTTATCTAAAAAATATTAATCATAATGGAACTTTCTACAAAATATTGATTAAAAACATGAATGTTTTGTAAATTCACCCAATGTGTGTTTTTAGATTATTTTAATTATATTATTGAACAATAGTTATGTAGCCATTCAAATTATTCTCTCATGTGATTAGGAATATTGATTTTAGAAAATATTAAATAATATGAATCGTTGATTAAAAATAGTTATTGTTGATTAAAAAATATTAATGGTTGATTAAAAAAGATTAATCATATTGCTGGGGTATGAAAAATCAGAGTATGAAAAGTCAGATACAGAATTTTTCTACAAAATATTTATTAAAACAGAAATGTTTTAAAAATGCACACATTGAATGTTGAAGATTAGTGTTAATATATTATAGGACAATAGTTATGCAGCCATTCAAACATTTTCTTTCATTTTCTACAAAATATAGTTAAAAAATATTAATCGTTAATTAAAAAATATTAAACGTTAATTAAAAAATATTAATCAAATTGGTGGGGGTATGAAAACTCAGATAAAGAAAATTTCTACAAAATATTGATTAAAAACATAAATGTATCCATTGAATTTTGTAGATTAGTGTTAATATATATAGAACAATAGTTTTGTAGGCATTCAATTTGTTCTATCCTTTTCTACAAAATCTTGTTTTAGAAAAGATAAAATAATATTAATGTTGATTAAGAAAATATTAATCATATTGGTGGGTTATGAAAAGTCAGAGAAAAAAAAATTCTACAAAATATTGATTAAAAATATAAATGTTTTACAAATGCACCATTGAATGTTGTATATTAGTGTTAATATATTTTAGAACGATAGTTATGCAGCCACTCAATTTTTTTTTCCCATTTTCTACAAAATATTATTTAAAAATACTAAAATATAAATAATCGTTATTTAAAAATATTAATCATAATGGTGGGGTATGAAAATACAGATAATGAAACTTTCTACAAAATATTGATTAAAAACATGAATGTTTTGTAAATTTACCCATTGAGGTTTGTAGATTATTGTTAATATATTATAGAACAATAGTTATGTAGCCATTCAAATTGTTCTTTAATTTTCTTAGGAATATTGATTTTTTTAAAATTTTAAATAATATTAATTGTTGATTAAAAATTAGTAATCATTGATTAAAAATATTAATGGTTGATTAAAAATATTAATAATATTGGTGGGGTATGAAAAGTCAGATACATAATTCTACAAAATATTGATTAAAAACATAAATATTTTAAAAATGCACCCACTGAATGTTGTAGATTAGTGTTAATATATTATAAAACAATAGTTATGCAGCCATTCAAATTTTTTCTTTCATTTTCTACAACATATTGTTTAAAAAAATATTAATAGTTAATTAAAAAGTATTAATCAAATTGGTGGGGGTATAAAAACTCAGATAAAGAAAATTTCTACAAAATATTGATTAAAAACATAAATGTTAATAAATGTATCCATTGAATTTTGTAGATTAGTGTTCGTATATACTCACTCTGTTTTAAAATAAGTGTCATTTTAGATGTTTTCAGAAATATTAAGAAAACCATTATGTTTTATGTTTTATCCCTCATTAATATAATCTATCATTTTTTTAATTAGTCAAGTAACTATTATCAAACATTTGCCTTCAAAATTTAAAACGACACTTAATATAGAACAAAAAAATTGATCATAAAACGACACTTAATTTAAAACAGAGGGAGTATAGAACAATAGTTATGTAGTCATTCAGATTGTTCTTTCATTTTCTACAAAATATTGTTTTGGAAAAGATAAAAAAATATTAATGTTGATTAAGAAAATATTAATCATTTTGGTGGGTTATGAAAAGTCAGAGAAAAAAATTCTACAAAATATTGATTTAAAAATTAAAAAAAATCGTTGCAAATTAAAGAACCAATTAATTTACAGCTAAGGCTTAATTTAAACAACTTTTTTTTTTTCGTCTGAATAAAAGTCATACCAATAATGGTGAACAAAGAAGAGTCCAAACACAGAGCAGGGCTACAAATGCTCAAAATAAAAACACCCAAAAATGCTCATTAAATAAATCAGAGCATAAGACATGAAATCACATAAAACACAAGAGAGTAAGAGAGGGTCCTTACTCCCGACGGTCATTTGTTAAAACAGAGTTTAACCACACAGGACCACCGGAAGCTAGGTACGAGTGAACTATTCCTTTTTGTGTCACACTTCTAGCAATTTTCCGAGCTGCTTGATTAGCTTGAGGCGAACTAAGATTTACAATTATATGATCAAACTTGTGACTTGCCTTTTGGAACCGATCCAGAAGAGATCTAAACCTTGGCCAATCCCGTGGATTTTTCATAGCCTCCACCGCTGTGCCACATTCAGACCATAGCTCAATATTACACCAGTCGGAGATCACACAAACTCTGTGTAGCCCATAGTAAACACCGAAGCTCAGCCGACACTCTATCTTGAGCCGGTAAAAACATCTCCCTAGCGTGATAACGTACTTTCCCCACATGATCTCTAACAAGCCAAGAACCGCCACACAACGAAAAGACGTTGACCCATGACGAATTCACATTACATTTCAAGACCCCATTTGCGGTTTACTCCAATTTTTTCTACGACCGACTCCATCTGGTTTTAAAATTTGTCCTTGAGTTAAAACCTTGTCTTCTTCCGTTAGACGTTTCCATTCCTCAGCATCTTCCAAGGCATGACCAATTAAAATATCTGCCTCATTTGGAATACCAGCATATAATTGTGAATTCCTCTGTTTCCAAATTCCCCAAAGCAACCAAGGAATAACCTGCCTATAATTAGCATGTACTGTTTCATCTTCCAGTAAACGTAGAAGGTGTTCCATGTAACCAGCTATTGTCGTTGTCGATCCTTGACGAGGTAAACGTATATTAGCCTTGACCCACACCTGCTTTGCAATCAAACAGTCGAACAAAACATGAATTACAGTTTCTGTTCCAGCTTTGCAGATTTGACATAAGAGAACAGCTTGCATCCCATGAGCACAAAGACAATCTGCAAAAGCAAGCGCACCAGACAACACTCTCCACATAAACATCTTTATTTTCGGCGTTGTTTCGACCTTCCAAATACGAGATTTTAACCTGTTTAAAATTTGATTCTCAAGAGATAATGGTTCAACAAAACCCACAGGTTGAGAAATTAGCCAACTTCTACTTTTCACATAGTATCTACCATCCTTGGAGTAGGCCCATATCCACTCATCTCTTAAACTCCTATTTGGCGGATAAGACATGATATTGGTAACATCTACCGGTGGGAATAAATCATGTAACCGTAACAGATCCCAACCTCCCTGTTCTGTAATTAAATCCGACACCCTCAACTCCAAATTCATTTGAGGTTCTCTATTCATCGGTCTACGAGGACCTCCCTCAGAAACCCATTTATCCAGCCACACATGGGTACTCCTACAGTCTCCAATTGATTTCATAACGCCTCTTGATAGCAGTTCTTGACCAAACAGAATACTACGCCATGCATACGATGGTCTACTTCCATGAGTAGCACCTAAAAATTCATTTCGAGCATAGTACCTGGACTTATACAATCTGCTTAATAATGATTGAGGTTCCGACAACAAACGTCAAGCTTGTTTCGCCAAGAGAGCTTGATTAAAATCTCCAACATCCCGAAACCCCAAACCACCATCAACCTTCGATTTGCACATCTTCTCCCATGAAACCCAATGAATCTTTTTTTTATTTTCACTATTGTTCCACCAAAAACTTGACATTGCACTAGTGATTTTTTGGCATTGAAACTTCGTCAATCTGAAACACGACATAGCAAAAACGGGTAAAGCCAAAGCTACTGATTTCAAAAGAATCTCTTTTCCTCCCAAAGATAAATTATTAGCATACCACCCCGACAATCGAGCTTTGAGCCTATCGGTTATAAATGCTAATAACTCCCTTTTCGACCCACTAAAACACTCAGGCAAACCCAAATATTTACTTGTGCCACCTTCCTGTGAGATACCCATATATAGACCTAAAGTATGTCTCATAAAAGGGTCGATCTTCGCGCCAAAAGTAATTGAGGATTTCTGATAATTTATCTCTTGTCCTGAAACCTCCCCATATAACCGCAAACACCGTAAGATCTCCGTACCTTCTTTAAAAGTCGCTCGACAAACAAATAAACTATCATCCGCAAATAATAGTTGTTGAATAGAAGGACTCTTATGTGTTAGTTTCAGACCTGATATCCTCCCTTCATCTTCTGCCTTCTTCATTATATGGACTAAAGCTTCCGCGCATAAAATAAAGATGAAAGGAGACAACGGATCTCCTTGTCGAAGACCTCTCTCCGGCTTGATAAAACCATAAGATTTTCCATTCAGCAGAACTGAGTACGTCACAGATCTTATGCAAGCCATAACCCATGTAATCCAGATTCTATCGAAGCCCAGATGCTTGAATAAATCTTCCAAAAAATCCCACTCAACACGGTCATAGGCTTTAGACATGTCAGTTTTTATTGCCATAAAATCTTCATTACATCTTGTGTTCGTTCTCAAAGCATGTACCAATTCATGGGCAATCAAAATATTATCGGAGATGAGTCTACCTTAAACGAAAGCTCCATGTGTTTCGGAGACAATTTCCGGTAAAAAAATCTTCAGGCGTTTGCACAATACACGGGAGACAATTTTATATGCCACAGAACATAAACTTATTGGCCTTAAGTCAGACATCTTCGTTGGATTAATCTTTTTTGGGAGAAGACAGATTTGAGTAAAATTCCACTCATTTGGTAATACCCCTGATTCAAAGAAACCTTTGACCTCTTTAATTACTTGATCACCAACAATATCCCAATATGATTGAAAAAATTGTCCTGTCATCCCATCTGCTCCAGGAGTTTTGTTACTTTTGATCCCAAACGCTGCAGCTCGAATTTCTTTGCTAGCTATCGGTCGAATAAGCTCTATGTTCATATCATTTGTTACCTGTGGCAACATGCCGGAAAGAAAAACCGTCGCATGAGCCGGTCTAATAGATGTGAACAACTCTCTAAAATAAACCACCGCTACCTCTCCCTTTGACCCTTCGGAAACTTGCTCTATTCCATTGGAGTTAATTAGAACCGGTATGGTGTTCCTAGCTCTTCTTTTTTGAACACTTCCATGGAAAAATTTAGTGTTGCGATCTCCATGCTGTAACCAAAGTTCTTTACTCTTCTGCTTCCAATAAAATTCTTCATCCCGATAAGCCTGCGCTAAATCCCATTTCATATCCTTAAGCAGTACCTTATTCGGATTTCTCTTACTTACTTCCATATCGATATGTTCTTTTAATCGTTTAATACGAATCTGAGAGTTACAATCAGCTCCACGTTTCTATCTAGATAGCGCTCTGCGACACTCTGCAATTTTATCTAATAGTAACCCTGAATCATCATTGTTACTAACTCGCCAGCTATTGCGAATAATCTCCTTGACTTCCGGTTTCGAGACCCATCTTTTATCAAACATAAACCTCCCCGATCTCGACATGTTTTCATTGGCAAACCGGAGTAAAATAGGCCTATGATCAGACCCTATTCTCTCAAGGTACTCTCCGTGCACTCTAGGTAACATTTGAAACCACTCCGTATTGCCCAAAGCTCTATCTAACCGGCATTGGACCCAGTCATGATTCCTTTCTCCACCCCATGAAAAACGATTTCCAGAGCTCGGAATTTCTCTCAAACCACAATCATTAATCATGTTACGAAACGGGTAAAAAGAAGCTTCTTCCCTCAGAGGACCTCCAATCTTTACTGAATTATCAACTAATTCGTTAAGATCGCCAATAACAAGCCAAGCATCTACTCTATTACTTCCAATGTTGGTCAAAGTATCCCAAACTTCTTGTCTTAAATGCCTTACGGGATCCCCATAAACAAAAGATATGAAAAACACCAATGATCCCAAACTAACTTTTACATCAATTATTCTCTTATTCGAGTGAAGCACTTCTACCATAAATGACGCTTTCCAGAATAAAGCCAAGCCTCCACTCAAACCTTCTGGATCCACTATATGATATTTATCATAACCCAACCATCTTTGCAAACCTAAAACGTGATTACTGGAGTATTTAAACAACTTTGTTTTCAGTAAGCTTAATTTCTCTCTTGCCTGTGTGAACCTTCTCGATTAATTAATGGAGTCAACCTTCTTAAACATACAAAGCCTCTTTACCTTCATTAATTATTACATCTGTGATCTCAAATCTTCTATCCATCGTAGTAATAATGGCTTTGTATGTTTAAGAAGCCATTAGAATAATAACGGAAATGCCATCGTCGGTGTGTGTTTTCGAAAGAGTGTGTGGGGGAACAGCTGGAGACACGATACGGGATAAAGGATAAAAACTCATTGGTTCTGGTTTTTTCCTAGTGGGGGCCCATTCTTCTTCTTTTTCCATGGGCCAGACGTACGCAAAAAATTTCTCAGTCACGTTCTGAAGAAGTTCAAAAGCAAAGGAATCAACAGGCTCATTGACAATGAGATCAAGAGAGGAGAATTTATCGGTCATGAACTCATACGAGCGATCAAAGGATCTAAGATTTTGATCGTCGTGGTGTCTTGACGAGTTGGTGGAGATCATGAAGAAAGAGTTGGATCAAACGGTAATAACCATTTTCTATGATGTAGGGAAGCAGACTGGAGATTTTGGGAAGGCCTTCGAAGAAACTTGTAAAGGTAAAACCAAGGAGAAGATTGAGTCATGGAGAAAAGCTTTGGAAGGTGTCTCCAAAATAGCCGGTTACGCTTCAAAAAACTGGTTCGTCCTCTTTACTATTAATATTTCTAACATATCAAACTATATATATTTTTGTACAATCGAACTATATGCAGCGATTAGAGTCATAATCTTTGAACGTGAATATATGTGAATTTTTAGTGATTATTTATTAACAGGATGTATCAATTGATCTCCATTTTTGTTAGGGATGATGAATCAGCCATGATCGAGGACATTACCGCTGATATTTCAAAAATTCTTAATGATTTGACACTGTCACGTGATTTTGACCATTTAATTTTGATGAGAGATCATATGGAAAGGATGAAACCGTTGTTACGCCTCGATTTGGATGAAGTGAGGATGATTGGGATCTGGGGTCCACCTGGGATTGGGAAGACCACCATTGCCAAGTTTCTGTTTAACCAAGACTCCAGCAGTTTCCACAACAGCGCAATCATGGTGAATATCAAAGGAAGCTATCCAAGACCTTGTCATGATGAGCACAGTGCACAATTGCAACTACATATGCAAACATTGTCTCAACGAGAAAGATATCGAGATTCGTCATTTAGGAGTTGCTCAAGAGCGGTTGAGAAAAAATACTGTGCTTCTCATTATTGATGATGTGGATCAAATAGCACTAACTAGATGGTGTGGCCAAAGATATTCAACGGTTTGGTCCTAAAAGTCGGATTATCATCACAACAGAAGATCTAAAAATTTTGAAGGCATATGGGATCAACCATATATACACGGTGAATTTTCCATCAACTGATGAGGCTCTTCAAATGTTCTGCATGTACGCCTTTGACCAAAAGACCCCAAAAGATGGTTTCGCTGAACTTACATGCCTTGTTGGTCAACTTCCTTTAGGACTAAAGGTTATGGGCTCCCACATTCGAGGATTTTTGACCAAGGAGCAGTGGTCAATGGAAATACCAAGGTTAAGAACCAACATTAGCATAGACATTGAGAGCATTTTGAAGTTAAGTTATGATGCTTTATGTCGTGAAGATAAAGATTTATTCCTTCATATAGCTTGCCTCTTCAACAATCACTCTATGGAGAGAGTGGAAGAATATCTTGCGGATAGTTTCACGAATGTGAGGCAAGGGCTTCAGGTTTTAGTTGAAACTTTGCTGTAAAGAATGCATACTTTGCTGGCCCAACTAGGTAAATATATATTGACGGTAAATATATAAGAATGCATACTTTGCTGGCCCAACTAGGTAAAGAAATTGTCCATAAACTTCATGATGAGCACAGTGCACAATTGCAACTACATATGCAAACATTGTCTCAGCTGACCAACGAGAGAGATATCGAGATTCATCATTTAGGAGTTGCTCAAGAGCGGTTGAGAAAAAATACTGTGCTTCTCGTTCTTGATGATGTGGATCAAATAGCACAACTAGATGCTGTGGCCAAAGATGTTCAACGGTTTGGTCCTAAAAGTCGGATTATCATCACAACAGAAGATCTAAAAATATTGAAGGCATATGGGATCAAGCATATATACAAGGTGAATTTTCCATCAACTGATGAGGCTCTTCAAATGTTCTGCATGTATGCCTTCGGCCAAAAGACCCCTAAAGATGGTTTCGCTAAACTTGCTCGTGAAATTACATGCCTTGTTGGTCAACTTCCTTTAGGACTAAAGGTTATGGGCTCCCACTTTCGAGGATTTTTGACCAAGGAGCAGTGGTCAACGGAAATACCAAGGTTAAGAACTAACATTAACAGAGACATTGAGAGCTGTTTGAAGTTAAGTTATGATGCTTTATGTCGTGAAGATAAAGATTTATTGCCTCTTCAACAATCACTCTATGGAGAGAGTGGAAGAATATCTTGCGGATAGTTTCACGAGTGTGAGGCAAGGGCTTCAGGTTTTAGTTGAAAAATGTCTCATATCTATTGACGGTAACTATATAGACATGCATAATTTGCTGGCCCAACTAGGTAAAGAAATTGTCCGTAAACAATCTTTTCATGAGCCTGGACAACGCCAATTTTTGGTTGATGATAAAGATATTTGTGAAGTACTCACTGATTATACAGCAGTAAGTTTTGCCATTAGTCTTTCGTTGCACTGCTCATTACAACTTGAGTTTATTTTATCATCCCAACTTATTTTTGGTTCTTTTTCAGATTACTAGAATTGTTATAGGCATATGCTCCAGCTACAAGCTAAATATAATTGAGAAAAACTTTAAAGGAATGTCTAATCTCCGGTTCTTAAGAGTCGTATCTGATTTTGCTCATCCAAGCATTATATCTTCTTCGGGACCTCTGAACTACATATCTCCAAAGCTTCGATTACTAAACTGGTCATTTTTCCCGAAGAAAAGTTTTTCTTTTATCACTAACCTGGAATTCCTTGTCGAATTAACCATGGAGGAAAGCAAGCTTGAGAAGTTGTGGGACGGTACTAAAGTAAGTCATTTAAATTTATTTATTTTATTTTTTTCTCAAAGTCATTTAAATTTTTTTATTGTAAAAATTTATGCTTAAAATTTTACTTTGAATATCCTTAACTTCTTGTACAATCAATTAACTTGAAAGATTATGTTTGACTTGCCACTCCGTTTTTTTGTTTTCTTGTAAATGTCTTTTTATATACTTATTCTTTATATGTGTTCAATTACTAAGTGTATCAACCAAATGTATTGTCTTTATTTGTTTTTACAGCTGCTTCAAAAACTCAAGTGGATGTATTTGGTAAATTCTAAAAAACCTAAAGGAGCTTCCTAATCTCTCAACGGCCACTTGTCTTAAAGAATTAAATCTTAGTGGATGCACAAGTTTGGTGGAGCTCCCTTCCTCTATTGGGAATGCAACTAATCTAAAAAAATTAGATCTCAATGGATGCTCAAGTTTGGTGGAGCTCCCTTCCTTGATTGGGAATGCAACTAGTCTTCAAGAATTAAATCTCATGGGATGCTCAAGTCTGGTAGAGCTTCCTTATTCTATCGGGAATGCAACTAATCTCGAAACATTAATGCTCAATGGATGTTCAACTCTGGTGGAGTTACCTTCCTCTCTTGGGAATGCAACTAATCACAAAGATTTATATCTTTGTAGTTGTTCAAATCTCGTGGAGCTCCCTTCTTCTATTGGGAATGCAACTAATCTCCAAAACTTAATTCTCAGTTATTGCTCAAGTCTAGTTGAGCTCCCTTTCTCTATAGGAAACCTTCATAAATTGGAGAAATTATATTTGAGAGGGTGCTCAAAGCTAAAGGCTCTTCCCATGAACATCAACATGGAGTCCCTAAGAAAACTTTATCTCACTAATTGCTCGTCGTTAAAAAGTTTTCCTGAGATTTCAACAAACATCAAATATCTCGATCTCATTGGAACCTCAATCAAAGAGGTGCCTATGTCAATCAGGTCATGGGCACGTCTCAATGATTTGAGTATGTCATACAGTGAAAACCTCACCGAATTCAAGAAAATCTGCTTATAACAGCATCACACGGTTTTACTTGAGCGATACAGGAATCCAAGAGATCGGTCCATGGGTAAAGAGACTCTCTCGTCTATATCAACTTGGTCTAAGGGGAATGAAGAATCTGGTATCACTCTCGCAGCTTCCAGATTCTCTATGGTTCGTAGATGCAGAAAACTGTGAGTCCCTAGAGAAACTATATTGCTCCTTTTGCCATCCAAACAGTATTCTCAACTTTGGAAACTGCCTCAAACTAAATCAAGAAGCAAGAGATCTCATCATCCAGACATCAACTCGTAATTTTGCCGTCTTACCCTGTGGAAAAGTGCCTGCGTGCTTCACTTACAGAGCTTCTGGGAGTTCAATAACAATGAAGTCAAATGACAAGCCTCTTCCTACATCAACAAAGTTTAAGGCTTGCATCTTGTTCGTTAACAATGGTGAAATTGAAGCTCATGATTGGGGAAAAATTAGTGTGTCTTGCTTCACTTCCAAACAAAAGGCTCTCACTTTCAAGCAAAATGCTATCACTTCAAAGGAACGCAACGTACGTCCAATTTTAACGGAGCATCTATACATTTTTAACTTTGAAGCAGAGGAGCTGACTTCCACCGAGCTTGTTTTTGAGTTCGAGTTCGTCCATCAACAGAAAACCTGGGAAATAAAAGAATGTGGGATACTCCCAACTTTTGGGGAATTATGTTGATGAGAGCATCAAAGGTGGCGACAAAGATATCTGTGAAAGGAGATCTTCAGCTTTGACTTAGAGGAGCTCTAAACAGCTGTGTCACTGTCAACTTCAGCGAATGGTCCCAACAGAACATCTTGGTAAGTCTGTTATAATAAAAGAGTACTCTGTTTTTTTTGGTGTTTGCTTTTCTTTTTCATCCTTTCATCGACCGACTCTGTAACAAGAGGAATATAAAGTAATGTTGATGGACATTTTGAGCGCTTCAAAGATGGTGAATAAGATGGAGACATTTGAGATATGAGACAAACATTGAAAACCCAAGTCAGACAAAGAAGCAACAGGAGAAAATTGCAGGGACAAATGGTCAGTGTGCATTAACAACTCAAGAATCTACTTGACGTGTTTTGAGGCTGAAGGCATCAAAAATATTAGCATCAATATTGACAGGAAAACTGGAATCACAGCCAAAGGATTGGGACTCCATTGCTAGAAAAGAAAAGGTCAGCTCTCCATATTTCCAATAAATTTTAAAATTTGCACATGACATGCCTCTGAGATAAATAAGTTACAAATTACTTAAATATGACATTTGATTAAGTCCATTTACAACCACGTTATGTTTCCGAGATTTATTAAAACCACAGCATATTTTAGAAAAAAACTACTGATTTTTCAAGGCGCCGAACGTTAGTTGTGTTTCGCCGAACGATGTTCCTTGGAAATTTCCTGGGGTTTCCCTGGATTTCCTAGTTGTTTATCGTCGGTTTCCCTCCTTTTCGCGTGATGTTCCTGGTTTGTTATCGAAGATTGATCTTCAGAATATTCAGCCGAAACTCCACTTTTTTCCTCGTCTTTTCTGGGATTTTTCCCGTGTTTTCCTTAAGAGTTCCTGGGTATATCACTACAAGAAAACAAGTTGTAACTGACGGTCATTACTCTCGGAAATCCGTCGGAAATGGTCATCTCCGACGGATTTCCGACGGGAATGACCGTCAGTTATAGGGCGTCGAAAATCAATAATCCGTCGGGAATTTTCGACGGGTTTCTGACGGGCATATTTCCGACATGTTTCCGACGGATTTCCGAAGGATTTCATTTTATTTAATTTAATTATTTTTAATTGAATTTGAAATAATTAATTAGATTTATTATTAGAATTGAAATTAAAATTAAAATTAAAATATTTAAAT